>JABASP010000196.1:0-68805 GCA_019776565.1 Sminthurinus signatus
GTATGACGACGAACAGACACGATTTGGATTTGTATATTCAGCTTCGCTTCCGGAGCCTAAAGCATTTTTGCTTTCAGGGCGATATGAAATCGTCACGAAGTGAGGATTTTTAACTTTATTTATTTTTTATGAGCAAATGCGGAGAAATAGACTTGTACAATATTTTTATTTTTTAGACTAGATTTTAAATTTTTGACTACTGATGTATTCATCTATTCTAAACACTATGCTCAAAACTCTAGTCTCTAGACTCTCTAGACTCTAGACATTATACATGTGAATTATCACGGTTTTAAAATCATTCAAAATTATTATGCTCACAGAGGCGGTTAGCTAGGCAGCTAGGCTGCAACCATGATGTTGATGATGATGAGCATGATGATGTGTTATTATTATTGTTATTATTATTATTATTATTGTACTTTTTTTACTTTTTAAAGCCTAAATATCTATGTGAAAGACTCCCCATGGCAGAAATGTTTTTTTTGTCTATTCTCTTCATTTACACATGGATTTTTTCTCAAAATAATAATAATAATAATGATATGAACGAGCAAGTGTAGACAGTGTACATTTTGTACAATGCTGAAATAGATAGAGGAGCAGTATGGAATATGGAAACCGGAAATACGCCAATCAAAAGAATATATTATTTTATTACTACTATTTTACAATTTACAATTGTTGTTACTGTTGTTAGTTGTTATTTTATCTTAAAATGAAAAATCAAGATGAAAAGAAGGTGGAGGAAGAATATGAGAATGAGAATAGACTGCATACTGAATGGAAAAAAGTTGGTGTGTCACTGCACCCTGGTTGGCTTATTTAGTACAGGTACTTATTACTTATGTATAATATGCCTCCATCTACTTTAAAATTCAAATGTCCAATACTGAATACTGAAAACTGAACAAGTAGTTGGATTATTCATTCATTCATTCATGTATATTGTATTATGTATGTACTGTGCATTGGCTTTGGCTTCCAAATGCATAAATGAATATAGACATCCCGGTGAGCTTCAACGAGGATAATGTTTGTTCACAAGCGAAACTAAACTTGTGTGATTACAATACTATTTTTATCATATTTTGTCTAATGTCTAATGTCTAATGTCTAGAATCTAGAATCTAGTGGCTATACAAAAGATAATCACAATGTTATTTCCTTCTTCATGTTCTTTTTACTCCTTTCTTTCCTTCTTTTTATTTCTTCGTATTTCGTCTCTCGTCTCTCGTCTCGAAAAAGTTTCATAGTACAAGATACAAGAACGTTATTTCAATAAAACTCATATTTGATAAATAATGGGCATTTGGACAATCTAGAATCGACAATGAACAATGGATAATGGAGAATGGAAAAATAGACAATTTGAGATTTGAATGACCAAAACGGAAATTGCACCAAAATAAATGCGAATATAAATATTATAAGACGACAAAAGTCCTACATGTGCAGATATATGAATTTTGAATGATGAATTTCAAGTGGCCAAAGAATTGGAAGAAAAATGGCTGAATTGTCATGAAAAACAACAGCAAGAAGAAGAAAAAGAAGAACAATTTCCTAATGGATTATTCTAGTTCTAGTTTCACATCCAAAATGTTTAGATTTACCATTCAACTCTCAATTCAAAATCCATAAAAACGGGATGGAAAACATTTTTGATTGCATCCTGAATAAAAATTGCTGATATTTGGATTTGTATTTCTCGGATATTTCTCTATAGACTCTAGACTCAAGACTCTTGATTTTAGATTCAGATTCAAGAAATTTTATTAATATTACATGTACGAGGAAGGAGGAACGCGAGAGCGTTCAAAACGAAAGCGTCCATCTTGACGTTCTTGTGGATGGAAATAAAAAATACAATGAAATTAAACGACAATGTGCCAGAGCAAAATTGTATCCAGTATCCAGAATCCAGTATTTTTTCTGCAGAATACAGAATACAGAATACAAACTACCAAACTCGATAGACTTAGATTTTCAAATTCAACATTCCACATGTACAATCTACAATCTACAATGTACAATGGACGCATATGAATGGATGATGATGGTGATTTGGATTTGGATTCGGATTCGTATTCCGATTTTAAAATGGAATACATGTAACATGTACTCAGTATACACACAAAGATGTCGTTCCTCTTTATTCCATATTATTATGTATGCGACTCTGATTCCCATGAAAAGTGTACAGTGTACAGAGTACATAAATGTACCAGGGGAGCACGGACATGGACATTGGACATGGAAATGGAAAAGATAAAGAAGAAAAGAAAATTGCGAATTTTCTTCTTCAAGACTTGGAAATTGCAAGTCTGTAGTTTGTAGTTTGGCGCTTGCTCTCCTTTTCTCTCTCTTATTTTTTGAGTCTATTCCCAGTTCCCAGTCCAGCCTCAGTCTCATTTCTATTCCAATTTCTATTCGTATTCACATTCGATATTCCGCATTTGGTATTCGCATTATTCCCATTCCAACTGCTGAATTTTCCTGTCCTTCTCATCTTCTTTGGCTTAACGACATGTTGTTGTGGACTTTGGACTTTATACAAAAGTCTATGGACGATGGACGATAGACGATAGACGAAAGACGACGGAGAAATGGAATGGAGAATGGAAAAGGAAGGAATTAGGTACAATTTTATGGTGATTTGGATTTGGATTCCGACTTGGACTTGGATTTCCAAGGCAGACTGTATCTTTTTTTACGTACTCTACTCGTTTATGGGATGACGTTGGAACTGTTTATTTATGCATGCACGTACCTTCATTCTCAAATTTTTTGAGGCCAGAAACTAGAGCCTTGAGCCTAGAGACTCGAGAATCTGTATGTACATTTGGATTTGGACTCATTTCAAACCCTTGTTTGCTTCTATTGTCATTCTTTGCCTCAGAATTCAAATGGAAAATGGAATGAATAAAACTGCTACATACTTTTTTCTGTCTAAAAAAGAAAAAAGTCAAAAACTCAAAAATGAAAACCCAAAGGAACAAATTAGATGACAAAACAGCTATTATAAATTTAAATTGTCCTTATTTTTATTTTTATTTGTATTTGTATTTTGTTTAGTACAGAATTTTGGCAAGGGAAAATCTGAGACTTGTATAAATATTTATGCTTTAAAATTGAAGAATAATAAAACAGGAAAATGTCTACAAATAAAATATGTACATTTTTCTGCCCTTTTTTCTGTGAACGCTGAATACGGAAAACAGAAAACAGAAAAAAATTTACTCTGTACAAAATATGAAATGACTAGAGAAAACAAATGAAAAAGTGTATAGAGTATAAAGTATCATGTAGTTGTTTTTGTCCTTGTATTTCTGCATTGTACATTGTGAATTGTGCATTGTAGATTTTAGATGTACTCAAGTCTCAAGTCTAAACATCGTTTTTTGTTTTGTTATTAACCGGCGGTTCCGGCAAACGGGAGAGAAACATGATGTAACCAAACAAAAACTGTGTTGGTCCTTAAATATTTATTAACATTTCTCTTTCTCTCTCAACTTTTTTCATACAAATTGTACATGTGTACTTGATACTTGATTGTTTGGTGAATATCATATCACATCACATCATATGTAATATGTAATATGAAGGATGTAGTCGAGGAAAAAATTTGGCTTAGAAAGGAGAAAATACAAACACTCAAAAGAGAGAGAAAAAAAGAGAGACTGAAAAGAATATTATTATAACAATAGTTTAAGTTTGGCTTGGTTTCCTTCTGACGATTGAAATGCTTAAGTGTCTACAATTTACAATGTAGAATGTACAAATAACAAACATGTACCTTGTACAATATGAAATGTAAAGTGTACAGTGTACAATGGGCAATGGACAGTGTGCAATGTACATGATGCCATTTATATTATGATTTAATATCGAGGAGAACTTCCCTCATCACATTTGAACATTTGAACATTTGAAGAGTGAAGAGTCCGCATGTTTGCATTATGTTATCATTTTTCCCCGGGCTCAAAACACACACAAACACACACACAGAGAAAATGGCATGCTATATTGCATGTCAATCTCTGTATTTACGGAACAAGGACGAAAACAAGCACAAGCAAAACGAGAAAAACGAGATGGAGAATGGAAAATGAAGAAGGAAGAGAACAAGAGAATATCTGTAATATTACACCACCATGTATTTTCCCATTTCCCATTTTCTATTTGTATTTATTAATGTCAGCAGAGAGTCAAAATTGTGAATTGAGAAAACAATTGTAAAATTTTTTTTTATCCCATGTTTTCCCTTCTTTTTATTTTATTTTCTGTACTTGTTCTACAATTTTTGTGCTGTATCTAGATTCTAGATTCTAGATTTCAATTTTGAATGTTGAATGCCGAATGACCATCGGTCCGTCGGTCCGTTTTGTCCGCATTGTAATGTTTATGTACAATTTGTATAGTGTGCAGTTTACACACTACACACGGCCTTTTTCAATATTAAAGGGTACGGGAATTATTATCATTATTATTATTTCCCCAGCCACATGCATTGCAGAAGTAAACTGTACATTTTACATTGTTCATTGTACATGGATAAAATTTCATGTACTTTTCTTCACGGGACAAAATGCATAATACATTCATGTTTTTACCTCTTTTACGTCTTTTTTGAATGTAGAGAATAGAGAATGGACGATGGATAATGGATAATGGAAAATATTAAATAATGAGGTAATGAAAAGTAGCATGCATTAAAGTAAAAAGGAACAAATAATGAGTATGCATGCACTACCATTTTTCTTGTTTCTATCTTTGCTTTTCTACAGTATATTATTATTAAATTAGGCATCATCATACTTTGTACTATTTCAAGAAATATCTAGTAATCTACATGTGCCACTTTGTATTCAACTCAAAATCGGAGCGTGAATCATATTTCTAATAGCTATTAAAATTATCCTTGCCTTTTTACTAAAGATGCTCGCTTTTCCTAAAACATGCTTATCAAAGCTCAATTCCAGTACTACACACTTTTATTTAATAGAGCATTTTCAAGATAGTATACAAATATTTTGATACCTTTGATACTTTGAAGTATTTAAATGTAAATAAAGAACTGAGCTGGTTCCATCTGAATATAATATCGTATTTATGCATATGTATCGGGGATTTTACTTTCATATTTCATACTCTTGAGTTTATACAAGAGTTGAGCAAAAGTCATAAAATGACGGAGGACGGAGGACGGAGAACGGTGGATGGGCGGATGTACAAATAAGAGGAGTACCGGAAGGGATGATGAAGATATCAAGTCTCGGAAAATACCTCGGAGGTTCAATATTATTCCAAAATCGGAAATTGGGAAAAATTGTTTGGCTAACATAATAAAGTCGAGATTCAACATTCGAGATTCGAGATTCAAGATTGAATTGGAATTTTGGAATACAAGTTTTGAGATTGAGGATTGAGAGTCTGAGACTTTCTCCATTCCCTTTCATTTTCGATCCACCTCCGTCTTTATTCTTTATGCACATTTTACTAGTATATGCGCTGAACGCTGGACGCTGGACATACTTTATACTAAATTTTCTCCTCATCTTTATTTTCATGCACTTATATCATTTTTCTTATAGTCGTCGATACTCAAATCTCAAGACTCAAGACTCAAGACTCAATACTCAATGCTCCATATTTCGTACTTCATATTTCATATTTCATGGGCACAAGTACGTTCTTTAGTGCACATGTAGTATGTCCACAATTCACTTGAATTCAATTCAATATTGAGCATTGAGCAAAGAATATGTAATATAGAAGCATTCAAGATTCAACTTATCCACACTCATTTTGAGAGGAAATCATAAAAACTTTTCTCCGTTTTATCCTTTTCCCTTCTAAAAAGTACGTACATAAATATAGACAAGAGTCATGTTGCTTTGATATAACAATATCTATCTATAGCTATAAAAGCTATAAGTAATATAAAATATAATATATGATAATGTTTTTTCTATAGAATAATAATAAGAAAAAAAGTGTTTGTGTATAGATGTTGGATGTGAATTTCTTTTTCATGTGGGATAATAATATGGAGTGAGAGAAAATTCTCAAGAAAGGACGAAGAAGAAGGAGAAAAAGGAGAAAAAGTAAAAGTAAAAGAAGTGGAGACTGAAATGGGGAAATGGTGCCCGGTGAACGGTGTGTAAGAAAATATGGCAAAAATGTTTGAAGCAACATCTGGATGTGACGGCCGCTTTTAGGCAAAAAATGGTCCATCGTCTCATTGGTCACCACAATTTTCAATGTTGGACAAGCCTTCTCTTGTCAATGCACCAAAAAGACCAGGTTCTTGTTCATGTTCATGTGGATTTCCATGTTGATGTGGATGACGACGGCTGAGAAGCCGGAGAAGATGGTCGTATTTCCATTTATATTTCCATCTCCATCCCAAGTCCTTGTGCTCACTGGACGCTGGACATTCAATTCTGTATTCTATATGCACCATTCAATATTCAACCATCTTTTCTACTCTTCAATCTTTACTCTTCATGTATAAAAATACACTGCGCACAAAAAATACAAAACTTTTTTCCTCTTGTCCTCTCTTTCTAACAATGATATTGTTAATGGACAACTTTAATGGTAAGTTAAAAAAAATTGAAAAAATTGTGTGTACTGATATTTTACTGCAAGTTTTATTTAGTTGCAAATTACAATTTCAGTTTTCCACGGTTTCCTTCTCTGTACATGTTTTGCAGTCATATTATGGATTTAATTTGGATAGAAGTTGAGAATAAGTAATAAGTTGACTTTGTGTACTGTACATTGTACATTGTACATATTATATCATTTAAAACTTTTCCATTCCATCTCAAAACTTGAAGCTCGAAAAGTTCAGAGTCTAGAAATCTAGGAACTAGAATCTAGACTTTTTTTACAATATATTCTTTGAGCACTGAGCATTGTCAAATTCAAATGAAAGGAAAATATCTACAGGCTATTGAAAAATATGTTTACCCTGTAGTTCCATCTACTTTTTTCCCCCATTTCTAGACATTTCAATTTCCATTTCCATCTCCATTTTCAATTTTATATTTTCCATAATATTCTTTCACAATGCTCAGTCACAAGTCTCTCGACTCTCAACTTGCTTTCAATAAAATGAGCTGGGAAAAGTTGAGTAAGAGAAATATCTGTAGTACTTGAATAAACACATACAAAAATATGTACAAGAAACATGGACGTTTGACGGTGGACATTGGACATTATTGTGAAAATGTCAATTGGAAATTCTATATTGTACATGCGTCGCTGTAAAAAAAAGTAACTTTTTTGATTTGGAAACTTGAATGGGAAACCAAGTGTATTAAAAATGTATTAGACACATATTACATATTGTAAAATGTATAATGTATCTAAAATCTACAAGTAAAAACTCTCCGTGTATTATGTACAATGTACAGTCAACTCCCTACACACTCTACGGAGAATGTGAATGTGAATTTGGATGCAGCAAAGCAAAGCATTTCAATCTAGCTTATCAATCAAAACATTCACAAGTGGCTTTAAGTGCCCCAATCCGAATCCAAGTCCGAATTCGAATCCGAGCTTCGGCCCACGTTTAAGCTTGTAGTGGTCGGTGGATTTTGTAGATAGATTCAAAAATCCACTCAATACATTTGTATATTGTATATACATATCGTACATTTACAATTCTAAAAAAGAAGAGATGAGAGGAAATGGAATTTTCAGTCAAATCCTTGTCAAATGACATCAACATCAACTTTATTGAAATTGTAAATTGTAAAAAGTAAAAAGTAATCACAATCTCATGTTCATCAATTTCAAAAATCAGAAAAATGTGATAAAAATCTTGTATCAAAACTGCAAAAGAGATTCAAATGAAGCTTCTATTTTCTATTTCAACATCATTATTTTGTACTGGAAAATGTAGTCAGAGAGTTTCTACAGTTTATAGCATTATAGTACCCTGTTTAAAATTCAAAAATTTAGTCTAAAAGCTATAGAGCTGATAGTAGATAGTAGATGTTATGCTCTTCACTTTTGATACTCGAAATTTTACATATGTACATATGTACACCGAACGGCGTACGACGGACGGCGCAACGCTGTACCTGTGCACGAGGAAAACAACCAATAAAAAATCATGAGTGTATGATCCGAGCATCCTAACATTCGAGCACGAGCTGATGCATAATTGAAACTGATATAAATTTTTACCCTTTCATTCATTCATTCAGTATTCAACATAATGCATAGAATCATGTACAATGTACATATCCTTTTCATTCAGATAAAAAATGGGTTGATGTATAATGTACAGAGTACAGAGTATAGACGATAGACAATGTGAGTGGAAAGTGGAAAGGGTTCAAGAGAAAAAAACAGAAGCGCTACCTTCTGCCTTCTTCTATTGAGATGGAAATATCTATAGTTCTACGTTCTATAGTTGGAATTTTGTTTTGGATCCTCAACTTCGTCTACACTCTACATTCTACATTCATCCTTCATCATTCATCCTTCATAATTTATAGTAATTTTTTATAGGCAAATGAAATGAAACAAGCCTTGAAGCACTCAACTCTCAACTCTTCACCTGAAGTCTCAATCGTATAAACACTTTTTTCTCTATAAAACACTCCCTTCTTCAACGGAAGTCTCAAATCTCAAGCCTCAAGTCATGTTTATTCTATTTTATATTTTCTATTTTCCATACACATTTAAGACTAAAGATTGAATACTGAATACAAAAGAGTTTTCTCTAAACAAATCCTCAGAGGAAAATGACGAAGAGTGAAGAGGAGCAAAAAAAATTAGACTATCATCTTTTCATTTTTTTACTAGTCTAAACCAAACCAAATCAAATCAAACCGTAGCCAATTGAAAAAAGGGAAGGTCTAAAATTCTACATAGTAAATTGGGAATGCAAATGATTCATTTGTGGTCTGGATTTACATCCACGAGCTTGGCTATTTGTATTTGATATGATTGTATAAATAGACACGCATGTACAATGTACAATGTACATTGTGCATATGGAGCGAGAAACGATTGAAGACTGAGCAAAGAAAAGAAACGAAAGGATAGTACAGAACAAAAAACGTCATGTACGTGTGAAGTAGAAAGATATGCATTAAACCCTTTTATACCGTGCCAGAACTGTGGCTGAGCTTTAGCTCCAGCTTCAGCTTGTGAGTCGAGTTGAGTCGAGTTGAGTTGAGCTTCATTGCATATCAATTTAATCGGTAACAAAAAATCCGGACTTGACAGGAGACGGAAATTCACTCAGCTCTCAGCTCTTTCTTTCTTTTGTACCGTATACCGTACGTACAAAATATAGTGTACAGTGTACATGATATCTAATGCATACACAAAGAGCGAGAAATAGAGAAATCACATGTATGTATAGAATCTAGAATGTAGAATAGAAGTACAAAATACAAATACGAATACCGAATACACACACGCTCTCATTCTCTCTCTCTCTCTTTTCTCATTCTACTTTTTCTTTCTATTCTCTATTCTCTCTCAAGTCTCGTTTCTCTCAGTCTCGAGTCTCGAGAGTCCGGCGCATGGTCGACAACGTCCTGGTTTTTCTTGCCCAAAGTTTGTACAGTAATACACTCTTTATCTTCACACTCTTTTATATTTTTTATTATATTATTATGGCTCCATGTACTATGTACTATGTACATTTCCACATATAATACAAAGTATATTATATAGAGCACACCTTCTTCTTCTTCTTCTTCTTTTTCCACGAGCACTTGTGCTTGTACAATGTACAATGTGCAGTGTACTTTTTGAATATGTGAATATGTAAAAAGTAAAAAGAGATACCTTGTACATTGTACATAATAATAATAATAATATGAAAATATTATAGAGTTGGGCAACCCGGGTTTTTTCCTTCTTTCTTCTTTCCTCTTTCCCTCACTCACCTTTTTATACTAGCTTCGTAGTCGTTTTCATAGTGGTAGTGGTAGTGCCTGGGACTTTTTGTAAAGATATTGAACGCTAGATATTTTTCCCGTCTATTTTCCCTATTTTACTTTTTCTTCTCCTCCTCCTTCAACTCACTTTGCTTATTTTATTTTCTCCCGCAGATACAGTGCACAATGTACAAGGTACAAGGTACAACGCACAATGCAAACTGTACAGAATATAAAGTATAAAGTATCACGAAGAAAAATGAACAAGGTTATTGGTCGTTGGTTAGAAATACTATAAGAGTATACTATAGAACATAAATATAGTGTATGTATATGTACAATGTACATGTAATTTTTTATGGAAAATCTATGCAGGAAAAAAAGGAGTGACGAAAAAACTAGAGAGAGAGAACCAGCCGCGGAACATAATATAGTATAATGTAGTATAATGTAAGCGAAAAGGAAAACGACTCGAGACTCAAGATTCAGGATATATACTAGAATACTTTATATCTTGCATTACACATATTTTATACGGAGGAAGTAGAAGATGAGAAAAGGAAAAGGAAAAGAAAAGTGAAGACCAAGACGAATACGAATACGAAGTATAGTGTAGAGTGTAGAGTTGAAGGGAGAGAGAGAATTGAACGGAGCTCCGCTTGCGGTTTTCTTCTTTTCTTGTAGGCGGAGTTCTGGAAACTCCAACTCGCGCCTTCAGCGGTTTGTCTTGCTGTGGTTGTATATGCTCTATGCAAAAAAGGGTGGATTTACATATCGATCTGGTTTCTGGTGGAGGAGCTATTTCAGACGCGGAATGCTCACGCTTTAAAATAAATTTTATCCAATCTCCAATCCTTTTCCCCCTTTTTTATAGTCCATAGGACGTCTACTCAAGCCTCACCGGGCCATATCTCACACACACATTTCCGCTCTCTCTCTCTCTCTCTCTTTCTATTTCTTTCTCCATCCTCGTCCTCATTTGTATATATAATACATAATACATAATGTGTAATGTTCAACACATTTTAAAGTATCAACTTTCTCTCTCTTTCACGGGATTCCTTTCTCTTGACGCCTATCATGTCATGTCATGGCGGAGTGAACCAATGAATGTCATTTATTTCTGATATTGATATTGATACTCGAATAGAAAATAGACACCACTATTCAAAAAAAATACCACAGTTGGAGATTACCAAATCATTGACAATTGACAATTGAAAATTGAAATGTAATTAAAAAGTAAATTTCAAAAAATCCCGTTAATTATTAATACGCGTGCCTCTTAAAATATCAAAGGGAAGGGGAGATGAGAGTTCAAAAATCCAAAAAAAAGAGGAGGATGCCCAATTTTTAATGCACATGAAACTTTGATTGTTAACCCTTCAATGACTGACAGTCAGCAGATTCGAGATGAATGATATTCAAGTGTGCCTTGTGCAGCCCTGTTATTTTTTTTCAATAGTTTGTGTAGTATAATATTATGATTAGTTGAACGCTCAATGTTCAATGTTATACTTTATATTATATATTATATATATTATTATAGTCACCACCATTTGGAGCTATGTAAAGTATATTCTCTATTCTCAATTTGATATTGAATCTATCTGTATTATACTTCACAGGAAAAGTCGTCCAGTGAGAAAACAGAGTGAGCTGGAAGGATTGAATGTTGAATGTTGGATGTGGATTTGTGGGGAAAAAAGTTACATACTCATCATACTGATGATGATGATGATCCTGATCATCCTGATATGATAATAGATGCATGGAGCTACGGCACGTGGATTCCAACTCATATCTTTATTAGCATCTCTCGTGCGCGCTCTCTCTCTCTTTCTTCGTTCCTCTGTGTAGTTTGTATTTTGTATATCTCTGCTCCTCAAAAGCCAATTAAAGTTATATCAAAGTCTCCACACTCCACACATAATGTATGTGTGGCTTCTTTCTTTATTCAGAGGATTTCATTACAAAGTACAAAGTATCAGCTTTGGATTGGATTGAATTGAATCGAATTGGATCGGATCATGATCATGATCATGATCATCCGCTATCCGATCCACCACATCACCTGTGGATAATGGATAAATGAAATAAAAAATTGAAAAAGGAAAACAAACACACAGAGACAGACACATGGTCCTCATCTCACATCCCACAAGTAGATAGTAGATGTATTTTAGATCGCGTTATCAGTTTCAACCTCCTTCAATACTTGAAACTCGAAACTCAAAACTCACATTTACATTTACATTAGCGTAGCCCTTCCCTTTCATTTGTCATTCTTTCCCCATTGTTACGCATCTTTTTTCTTTACAGTTTTATAAATACTTTTTTTCCAGTTTCCACTTTCTAGTTTCCAGATGCTTTTTTCTGGTAATAAATTCATAAATGTCTATATTATGAAACTATCGTAAATTGATTGACATTTATATTTATATTCGTATATTTTTCTACAAGAAGCAAGAAGTGCATTTCTAGATTATTATTTATTATGTAATAGATACTGTGACATAATATTTACAATATTGTCGTACAAAACTACTTAATACTGGATTACTCAAGTATTTTTAGTAGTTAGTAGTCTGTAAATATTCTAGATTCCACAAACTAGAATCCAAAAGATGAAACTCAAGCTCGTCGAGTTATATAATATATAATAATAACGTTTTGCTGAATATTCATGGATTCATGGATTCATGGAAAATGCCGATGTCGAATGTCGAATGTCGAATGATTCAACTCAGGCTAAGGCTGAGCATAATCTAAATGTCCGCATATAAATAAAAGATAAAAGCATGTGTAATCTATAATATTTCCTGCTCTGTTTTCTGTTTTCTATAGAAAAGTAGAAAAGTAGAAGCGTAGAAGAGAAAAGAGAGCGAGGGAATGGTCAATATCGAACGGTCTGATGTCGGATGTCGGATCCTGATCATTTGCCGGCGTAAACAAAACATAATGTATGTAGATATTCATGTATTCAGCTGAATGCTGAATACTGAATAAATGTATCCATGTCCACATATTAATACTCAATTCCGAGATATATGCGGAGAACCGAGAAGATTCTGATGAGCCTGTGTAAAAGTTTATCGCTGTTTTGGTATATTCGTGTATTCGTATATCTTCTGTATAAATAAATAGTAGTACGTAGAAGAGGGAGGAGAGGAGTCGAAATAGAAATAGAAATAGAAGAAAAACAAATTAGAGATAGAGATTGCCTTGGTATTCCTATTCCTATTCGTATTCGTATTTATATGCGTATTTCTATTTCTATTTGGATGACCATCATGATGGCAGGAATGACCAGGGTATATCTTAAAGACAGAGAGAGGAATGATTGTACAATGTACATGGTCCCTGGAAACACACAGCCTTCTCTCTCTCCATATCTCTAAGCATTTATTTGACGAGGGAAAAACAGCAGAGGAACGAGGAACGGAGAGCGAAGAGCGAAGAGCGGGCAATAGCCAAAGAGTCGAATTGGACGACGGACAGGACATTAAGTGGAAAGAAATATGTACTTTTGCCAAATTGCCATTCATCTACATGTACGCAAGCATTCTGTTCCATCGATCCATTCTGACTCTTGTTTCTCGTCTCGAGTCTCTAGTCTGTAGTTTTTCCTCCTTCTTCTTCTTCGGCTCATTCCAATATTTCTTACATTCGCATTCCCATTCTTATTGCCCTGTCTTCTCCTCCTTTCAGTTTCTTGCATTACATTATATTATATTACATTTCATTTTCATGATAATAAGAAGAAAATGTATGGACTCAAGATTCAAGATTCCACATTGGACATTCAAGATTGTACATATCAAAATGGACAAAGAATGTAGCTGGACTTTGTGCTTTATCCTCCAGCAAATTATACATTGTACAGTGATGCATCGTGTCAACTCATGTTGGTTGTAGATATACATGCGTATAATATAGACTATAAACATTAACTATGTAGATACCATACAGATGAAAATGACAGGCACATCCATCTATAATTTTATGCTGGCTACAAAGTGCAAAGTAGAAAGTACAGTCAAGCATGCGCCCGATATTTAATCACCAAAATCCCATTCCAGTGACCAATCAAAATACTTTTATATGATTTGTACATTGTACATGAGACGCGACACATGAGAATGTACCTTTATTAATAGCAGCATTTGAATTTGATGAGTGACTGGATGAAGAAAACCGGAATTAATCCAGAGTTAAAAGACGGGGCAGAAAGGAAACGGTATAGTGAATATTCAATATTCAGTACTTGTTTTTCCTGAATCGTATCACGTTTAAATTCCGACAAAATAAATCCGACATCCAAAAAACCGACACAAAAATACCGAAAGTCAAGTGACCGACAATACTAAAACACCGAATTGTCAATTGTCCGACATCAAAATCTCCGACAGCAAAAACACCGAAATCTAAAAAAATCCGACGACAAAAAACCGACACAAAAATTCCGACACCAAAACACCGACACATTGTAAAATCCGACACTCAAAAGTTTCTATAAAAATTCCTACACTAGAAAAACATTTTAGTAAGTAAAATTAATAAATATAAAATATAATATGTACATAACGTGCTTGAATTCACAGCAATTTACTGAAAACTAAAATGAAAAATCAATATTACTGAAAAATATTTGTTTCGAATGGAATAAGTAAGAAAAGGTAACAAGTTTTATTTATTTTCCTTACAAAGGCGTACATCATTTAGTACACATTAGACTAGGTATAATCACAATGTTTTCCTCAAAATTCCAGTCTTTTGAAACAGTCAAGTTAAATAACAAACAACGTATTTTTAGCACACATATCAAAAGTAGAAAGATATATTAAGTAAGAATAAATTGATGAACATGAAATATAAATTATGAATAAATTCACTTTAATCACCGGAAGTGTGATACATATATTATATACTTACTAACTTATATCTAAATTTCAAGCATTATAACATACAGAGATATTTCATTTGGGTTTTATTTTAAACACCAAAACTTAAACAATGCGAAATACCTCGAAGATAATCTTCAATATTATTCTCCTTTTGTTCAAAAGTTCTAACAATTGACAACAAACGAATAGATAAATCTCGATAAACTCGCCGCCCAAGAGGTCCATCTCGTCCGGCGTTGAGCTGCTCTATTTTTAGTTCAGTGAGGCTCTGTTCTTTCTTTACATTATCTATAAATTTCCATATCGTTGGATGTGAGGATCCCATGGCGGATGCAAATCCCCGATGCCATCCTTCAATATGATTGTTGGTTCTGGCTTCGCCATTCAGCGTGGACTGATAGCAATTCCAAAGTTCCAAGGGAAATCTTGGTGGCCTTCTCCTTCCCCTTCTATCTAAAGCTCCCAACCACGTTTTTTCAAAGTAGTCCAGTAATGGAGTGAAATCATTATTATTAAAAAAAGGCCATTCAATCATTTGGTTGTAGACTGTGATGACCTTTTCCACCGGTACAAATGCTAGTGCCATTAAGTACTTGCTTTTGAGTTGAAAGTCTACATCGGCTTTGTATTGAGAAGAGAGCTGAGGAAATTGTTGAATGTGTCTCCAAATACATTGCCTACAGACAAAATCAGAAATACGTATATGTTACATTCATTCCACAACAACAACAACAAATTATTACTCAAAAATTTTAATATTTTTTCGAATGGAGAATATAAAATAATAAAATTTAGGACTTGTGTTTTTAAAATGTTTGTAACGTACCCAAAATGAAACAAACACCCGTGCATTCGTGCATTAGGAAATTTCTCAGAGACTACATTGTAAAGTGCTTGCTCAAAGTCAAAAGTGACAGTTTGTGGTTCCAAACCCGGGTGGATTTCAATCATTTTTTGAAATACATTTCTGTATGTTGCTTCTTCTTTTGATGGCAATAATCCATAAACCAGAGGTAAACAACGATTTTGCCTGTAAACATAAATATATACACATGATACATTATGGATGAATCAAGGAATATACGCTATTGTTGGTTAAAACAGGAGTTTTAATACATTTATCGTAACTGTAGTTTTATAGATATGTGATTGAAATCATAAAAAGGGGCCGAACGAAGTAAACTCACTTTTTGGTATTCTAATAGCTAAGAACAAGAACTGTCTACCCTAAAAATTTCAAGTCTCTTGCAAACCGGGAAATATTTTAAAATAATTAATTAAAAATAATTTTAACATGTAAGAGATGCTGTGCGAGAAATCGGCGCGTCGATTTTATGCGCAAAACAGTTCACTTCGTTTGGCCCCTTTTTACTTTTCACGTTACATATTATTATATAATATTATTTATATTATATTATATATATTGTTTTGTATACCTCAATCCATGTATTGTGAAAAGCTGTCCTCTAGCTTGGTACAACGGTGGCGTGACCTTAAAGGTGCCATCACAAAACCAATGATGACAGTCTTGTAGAAAACGAAGGTTTTTAGCAGTGGAGAATAATAATAATCTGTCTGGTCCGGATTCCTCTCCTGAGTCATACAGTAAAAACTGCACATCTTCACCTTCACTCCTTGTCACCTGGTAATTTTGAGGAATGACCAATTCTTCTAGTGACCTTGGGTTCCCAATAGGATAATGTTCACGTTGCCTTGACCTTTGAGCTGTTCTCATCATTTGCTCGGGTAGTGGAAGAACACCTTGAATAGCTGGAGATAGATCATGAGAAATGTCTTCAACAATCACTTTGGGATTCACTGTTGTGGTTTTTGCTTTGTTTTTTATTTCACTGAGTATTTTTTTTGATTCAACTCTTGCTAAATCGGGTAGATGGTTGTGATTTTTTAAAGGATCTGGACTAGGAAACACTTCATTAGTGATTGAATTCGTCTGAGCAGTTGCAGGACATTTTCCCTTTACTCCATTCCTCTTCCTTCTGTATTCTTCACATACCCAGTATATTTTATCATTTCTTTGTTTATCCTTAACAAAGCAGAAACCACTGATCACAAGTTGATTTTTCCCCTTTTGTCCAGGTAAAAGCTCCATCTCAATCTGCATAAAATAAAACAATAGTCACATGAAAATCAAAATTAAACAGGAAGGGTAAAAATTGTACGATGTTGTGTATTGTGTAAAAACTATATATATATCCATAATAATAATTATTAGTAAAGCCCATCCTTTTGATTCACATTTCACATGCATAGCAATATTTATTATTACACTTCCTTTACACAGCTCACGTTCTAAAATCATATTACAGCATTTACAACAGAAAAATAACAAGGAGATGACAGCATTTATCCAAAATACAATTATTTTTTGTTTATGTGTGCAGTATTTTGTTCTCACCTTTATTTAATGTATCACAGTCCTGCAAATAACCAACGAACCAGACTAGAACCGAGTACGGAAGAAAATGTTGTATGTTTCCAACTTTCCTGCATTTGTAGATATGTCATTAGTTAAAAATAAATTTTACACTTTCAAAATTCAAAATTGCTCATAAATAATTAAAATATAAAATAAAAATAATTTCATGTATCTATTTATGGTGGTTTACCTGGTTCAGCTCAAATGAGAGGATATAAAAACTTCATTCAATTTTATCCCTGAAAAGTACTAAACGACTTAAGCCCAGTGGAAAATTGAAAACAAATATAGATTTTATTTTTTTAACTGCAATATGTAAGATGTGATGCAAAGATGATGAGCTGTACACAATGAATGAAAATTTGTGTAGAAAAGCAATTAGTTTTGATAATTTTTTCAGTTCAGCTGATTGACTTTGGAGCGCCAAAAAGCAAGGAAAGCATATCGTGAATGATCGCAATCCTGATACTAATAGTATAAAAAGTAGTAATCTTATAACCTCGTTTGAATATTCTTAATATACTCTACAATTTCGGGTTTTTTGAAAATAATCCGTATATTTTGTGAATGCGTCAGTATACCGTGCTGAATTACTAGAGACTATTTAGTTCACATGAAATTGTGCATTTGACTTGTGTACTTACATTCTAATTTTATGTGCCGGATTTTATTATGTGTCGGCATTTTGGGGTCGGAATTTTTGTGTCGGTTTTTTGTCATCGGACTTTTTCATATTTCGGTATTTTCGTTGTCGGAGATTATGATGTCGGAAAATTGACAATTCGGTGTTTTAGTATTGTCGGTCACTTCGATTTCGGTATTTTTGTGTCGGTTTTTTGGATGTCGGATTTATTTTGTCGGTCTTTTGACATGAAACCTCCTGAATTTAGTATGCTCAAAAATGACCTTGAACTTTTTTTATAGTTTGATATTTTGATTTTTGGCCAGTTTTATCTACTGCCAAAAGTCCACTACACTACATTCTACATTTTCTCCTTCTTGTTTACTTGCATGTTTGTCTATGCTTGAGATTACGCATTTTTGGTTAAATTAGTGTTATGTGTTCCATTTTCTTTAAAATTACATAGTATTTTGATGTAATTGAAAATTGAATCATATTGAATATTGAATGAAAGACACGTGCCATGTGTATAATATGATTATCATGTTTTAAATCTACAATAGATTTAGATTAGAATTTTGGCACAAACTGGGTTTGGATTTTGAATAAACTACTTTCATTTCACTTGTATAATTTGTTGTATTTCCTTTTTCCTTCATTCATTCAGAATTCAAGAATTCAGAACTCTGAAGCCAAGTAGACTTCCGACTTTTGAGAATTATGCATGCATCATAAAACCATGCGCCATGCGCCGTGGCATCCATGCATGCACAAATATTAAAAGTTAAAAGTATCTGTTTGTTTTCCTTGGGGTTAAATCTAGTAAAATTGTGTGTGTTTTTATTTTTCTTCAAGAATTCTAGTTGTTATTCTTGTTGTAGTTGTATTTGCAGTTGTTTGTGCTCGTAACTCTAGTTTATCGTTTATCTACAAGTTTCATTTTGCATTCTCTAGGCTCTAGACTCTAGACTTCTTGGATTTTGGCATTGTTTTCCTTTCATTTCCCTTCACTTTTAATTTATTACAGCTCAGTGTACTGTACACTGTACATTTTGCATCCAAACTATTGCTATTTGCTCTTTACTATTTACTATTTACTATGCACATGATAACATGAGCCAGAGACCAAAGACTCGTAGCTCGTAAGTTGTAATTCCCTTTATTTCATTTGCATAGCTTTTCTAGTACGCAGTATAAAGTACAAATTATATAGATGCTTTACATTTTACATAAGCATTTTGTTCTGTATTTTATAGCTACTCTCTTATTTTTAAATACCAAATTACTGTATTTTGTATGCAAGAACTTATTGAAAAGCTTGTTGTCTTATTATCTTTAATATCTGTGTTGGATATTTGATATTTGATTACTCCCAACTCCCTCTTCAGAACATGAATCAAATCAAATTATACGATACATTATACACGAATGTGTATTATGGACTATGAATTATGATGTACATGATGCATAAATAAATGAATAATAATAAATGAATAAGATGTGTATTATGCATGCTACATGAATATTAACCTATGAAAAGCTTGCGTCAAGAAAATGGAAATGGAAAATGGAGTAATGAACATTGTTCATCATACATCATACAACATGTACTTTATTTTATTTTATTTTATGCGTAGTGCATAATATAATATCTATTTGGATTGGTTTGGATTTGATTTGATAATGTAATCAGTAATCAGGAGAGTAAGAGTTGAAAAGCACAAAAACACACATGTGGAAGTCAAAGTCGAATGGACTTTGAGGAAAAGGAGTAAAAGGGAAGAAAAAATCATGTAACATGAGTGAATGAGTGAACCACATCAAATCACAAGATACTGAAGAAAATACAAAATACAGAATACAGAATACAGAACAAAACTAATGGTTCACGTACACATGGCAAAAAAGGAGCTATTCATCATATTCACATTCGTTACGTCACATGACTATTGTAATTACACCAAGAAGTTCTCATGACTCTCTCTCTCTCTGTTTTACATATACCCCGTACAATTTTACAATAGTTTGTACTTTGTACTTTGTACACAAAACAAAAATGTATGTACAAAATACAAAATACATGTTACATGATATAAATGTTTCATTAATGATATTCAACATTCAGAGTATTCAGTATTCAACGTATAACATTTAGCAAGAGGAAATCCACAAACGATTGAAAATTACAATAAAACATTTTGTCTCATTTTAAATAGGAAATAATTATGCTCTTTTTTCTTTCTTTCTTATTGTATTTTTTCTTCTTTTCTTTCATGATAATTACACTTGGATTTTACTTTTTACTTTTTGTGGTTGTGTTATGGTTTGCTCGTGGATCGTGTAGAATGTTGAATGTAGAACAATAATAATAATAATAATAATAATACTAATGATCGTAATGATACAATTTTTATTGTATCAGTCTGTCTTCTGTCTTCTGTGTAGATAGTAGATAGTGGATAAAGCATAACTATAAATACTAAATACAAACAGAAACAGAAAGGACATTCACGAGTCTGAGGGAACTCGCAACTACAAACTACAAAACACAAACTACAAACTACAAACTACAAAACACAAACTACAAACTACAAACTACAAACTGCACTCGAGAGAGATAAAAAGATGAATATGATTATTTATGCATGCATATTATGGATATTGGATATGAAATATTGCATAGTTGGGGGAAAAACATCTCTGAATATCTTTTTGAATAGACCGTAGATGGTAGATTTCTAGATCAGATATGTAATATGTAGAATGTAGACAGACAGACAATGGACAAGCGAGGAAGATGATTTGAGACTGAAACTGATGCTGCTGATGATGATGATGAGGAAACTAAATCATGACTGATGGACGGATGGATGTTACGATAAACGTCGTGCTTATGGAAATGATAACAATTTACTGTGGCCAAGAAAGAAAGGAGCAGTATAAATGTACAATTTGTATTTTGTATGTAGTAGAGGAATGAGGAATGAAGAATGAAGAATGAGGGAGCATGGCCATTCCAATTCCAATTCAGATACTTTTGTATCTTGTACATCTTGTCTTGTTGAATATATTAGACTATGAACAGAATAATCATACTCTTGAGAATACACAACACACATTATGCATTGATCTACCATCTACTCAAAATGTAAATATAAAGTACAAAATATGCATGTAGTCAAAAAATACATACAATTCAACTTGAACTTTACACACAGAATCTAGAGAATAGAGAATAAAGACTCGCGAGACTCGAGACATGATATGAAAATGACGGAGACGGAGAAAGATGAGGGCAAAAAATATGGGTTAATTATCCCGAGCTAGTTTGAATTTACTAGTTCATAATATAGTTTCGCATTTTGATTTTTTGACCTCCTACTGCTCAGAACACGTCTTCTCATCACACATAACGTCTAACGTCAAGCTGCAGCTCAACTCCTCAGTAAAACTATAAGAGCAAGAACAAGAACAGTATCAGACATAAGTAATGTCCAGAATCTAGAATCTAGAATTTGAGTTCCAGAGGAACTTTACTTACTTTACTTACTGTACTTATGCATTACTTATTACTTATTATTCAAAATTCAGGAGCGCTTCAAATGCTAGAAGCTACAGCTAGATAATCATAACCCTTTTTCATCCACTTTTCAAAAAATCCTTGTTGTAAATTAACAGTCAACATTTCTGTGTCATGATATTCATATGTACTCTTGTTCATTTTGTATTCATATTCGTACACGTTGCACACTTCACCACTCTAGAAATATTATAATATTATAATGTATTCTCAATCCACAGGAAGCAAAACAACTTGAGCAGGAATATGATTTTGAGGAGCATCTCGAAACTTGAAACTCAATGTCCAGAGTTCATAATGCAAATCAAAATCCAGATCCAGAAAACTGGACCAATCTTTTACATCCAGTCCAAAAAGCATAATAATAATAATTATTATTATTAAACTGTATAACTTTTCAACAACAACCATATCACAAATCACAAGTCTTTTAATCTCTCCGGTACTTTTGTTTTGTGAATTATGCTTTACAGCCTCCCTTTTTCCATGTTTTCCATATCTAAGGTGTTTACGCTACCTTTTGCGGGAGGAATGTGAAACTTTGGAATTTTCATCAACGTCAATGGTCAATGGTCAACGGTCAAGAAATTCCTCGTATTCTTGTATCTTTATCTCGTATTTTTATTTTGAATTTTGTCTTAATGAAGTGCGATAAATCCTGTATCGCATTTCAAAGGAATCCTGAATTTTTTTTCACTTGGAATTTTCAAAGTTTTCCCATCTCAATTTGTAAATTTGGTTGGATACATAATATTATATAATCAAATGAATTTCCAGAGTTAAATGAAGAATGATCTACTGACATTTTAATTTTCAATTTATCATTCACTCGAACAGAGAAGTTGAAAAAAGAGGGAAAAAACTATAAAGTCAGATGAAACCAAGTCAAAAAGTTATTTAGTATTTAGTACAATCTACATAACAAATATGTACAATGTACAGTGTACAGTGTACAGTGTACATAAAGGTAAAGATAAAGAACTTTTAGAAGAAGAACTACCCTTTTTTCATCGTTTATCGTTTTTCAAAGTGTGTGTATCTTTTTCCGTGGTGTAATTCGATGAATTTAAAATGTAGAATAGAGGACAAGAGAGAAAGAGGGAAAAAGTCGGAGCATATGGGGTATAATTTTCGAATTTTTCAAAATGTATTTCCCCTAAAGGCCTCAAAAACAATCTGTCCAAGCGGCATGAGGTCTCCTCACCACAAGAGGGAGAACAATTCAAACTGAACCAAACCAAACCAAAGGAACGTTTTATTTATATAAAAATAGCTGATTTCCCAATTGCGTCTTCAGTCTTCAACTTGAATACTTGAACACTGAAAGTTGAAAGATTTGAGAATCATGTCTTCAACACATTTAAAATACATGTACACAAGACACAATCATCTCATTCATGCTGCTGCTGCTGTTGATAATAATAATAAAAATAATGTAATGAATGTAGATTGTAGATTCTAGAGAGTAGATAGTCTCAGGTAATTTTTCGGAATCTCCATGATTTTTTCCAGAAAAAAAACAGGTAAAAGAAAGAAGCCAGTTTACTTTGGAAGTTTGAATATTTAAATAGCTATCACTTGACTCTCTCAACACCCTTTTAACCTAACCTTGCTGCTCCTACGCCTAGTCTCATTTCCCTCTTTATTTTCTTTTTTCTTCTTCTCCTTTTTGTTTCCTTCTCAAAAACTATAAACTACTTTATTATTCTTTTACTATGAGTTTTTTTCATCCAGTGTTTTGTATTTTGTATTTGGTATTCCAAGCTCTGATTTCAATTCACATTCATTTCCATATTCAAATTCAAAATCCAAAATCCAAAACCCAAAGCCCTTTGACCACAGACAAAGTCCAACTTAAAACTACTAGAATCTAGAATTTCTTCCTTGTAAAAGTACACAGGAAACCCAGATTTATTTAATATAAACATTAACATTCGAAACAATTGAATATGTATGTAAAAAAAGATGATGTATGTTTTAAAAGGGAACACTCTGTGATTTCCATTTCATTTCATCCTGTTCAAAATTCAAGCAATAACTTTTCTTCCACTTTCAACAGAGTATTTTTAAAAGTACAAGAGTTGAAAATAGAAAAAAGATATAGATAAAATGTAAATTGTTTTTATGAGAGATGAGAGAGGAACAAAGTACAGAGTACAGAATGTCATCTTTGGTTAAATGTTAAATGAGGAATGAGGAGAAATGAAAATGTTTGTAAAATACTTCACCTCTGACTGCCGACTTAATAAATTTTCCTCTTTTGCTCCATGTGTCCAAGTGTGTGCATACATTAAAATATATTAAGTATTAAGTGCCACAACTCATTTCACAAGGTGGTTATTATATTATATTATGTAAAATGCACAAGGGACGGGGAAAAATGAGAAAATCGTAAAATAAAAGTTGAGTAAACAAAAAACAAGGTAAAATAAATAAATATCAAAGTTTTGCATTTTGCATTTTTTAGCCCATACTTTCTGTCTTTTGTCTTTGTAGTTTTTAGTTTGTAGAAAAAACAAGAGTTTGAACTGCAGTTGTTGTGTATTCAACTTGAAGAAAAGTTCAACTTTAAATGCTACTAGTTTCTAGTTTCTATAGGCTCCTCTGTATAGAAGCTGAGGACTAAAAGTTTCCTAATTGTCGAGAAAACATGGCAAAAGTAATAAAACTATAGAAAGTTTTGTTATGCACTTATCTATATATTAGCATTATTATTATTATTATTTAACAGTATGGTAATTATAATTTTTTCCTCTTGACTCTTGAATATTCTTTGTAAATACATAATACAAAATACATGCATCAACAACAACATTCAGCAACAACATTCAACATCAACAGCACAACTATCGGTAAGTTCTTTACATTTCTCGAGTTTTTGTATAAAAACTGGACACAAGTTGAAAAGTCACAAAGACTAGAAAACTTGAAGACTTGAGACTCGAGACTCGAAACTCATCAAGAGTCAAGAATCAAGAATCAAGAAGAGCAAAGAGCATTTTTTCAGGAGTTGAACTGTGAACATGAAAAATAAAAAGGGACTTGCATTTTGAGTCTTGAGTTGGAGGAATCATCATCATCATTATTATTATTATTATTATGATAATGATCATCATCATCGCTCATCACTCATCTTCCATCGTCTCATCTGAATGCTGAATGCTGAACGTTGAATGTAAAGTGTAGAGTGTACACATTAAAAAACATACATCATAAAATGTAAAATTCCGCACAGTTAAATTTCCTCTTTATTTGATCAGTACATTAAACATTACATTTTATATATTATGAATTGTAAAGAGTTGAAAAGTTAAAGGGTACAATTAGTCCTATGCATGTAATAGGATTGAAACAAAAAATGAGGAGTTTTTCTCTAAAATTCAAACTCAAATTTGAATTCTAGTCCCACTCCAACTCCGACTTTTACTTTGACTCTGTCTTTGACTTTGACTTTAAGAAATCGAATAAGCGGACTTGAGAGAAAAAGTATTGTAAATTAACCAACCAACGATTAGCCTTTCTATTACCTTTTAAAATCGATGGATAATAACAGACTAGAGAATCAAAAGGTAAAGAGTAAAGAGTAAAGAATAAAGAGCTCTCTCAA
The DNA here is from genome assembly GCA_019776565.1 of Sminthurinus signatus. Classification (NCBI taxonomy): domain Eukaryota; kingdom Metazoa; phylum Arthropoda; class Collembola; order Symphypleona; family Katiannidae; genus Sminthurinus; species Sminthurinus signatus. The sequence continues at coordinate 25,071 of JABASP010000196.1, forward strand.
CAACAACAATACAATACAATACAAGAAAAAGACTCGTTTCTTTTTTCTGTTTCTTTAAAGGCTCCACTGTACATTAAAATGACGGTGAATGGTGGACGGTGAACAGTGGACGATGGACGATGAAAAGCGGTGCACATTGCCGTACCTTGTACAATACACAAACATCCATGTTTTATCTACTGTAGGTATAAAAAATCCCAAAAGTCAAGTCAAGACGAGACGAGTCGAGTCGAGTTTTTTTCTTGTTGTGAAAAATATGAAAAAAATGCCAAATTCACATTTACATGAACATTCACACACATGATGCGCCGTACATCGTAGATCGTAAAATATGTTTTACTTGGGAAAAAGTAGTCGATGGATAATGGGTTGAAAGTCGAGACTCGATACTCGAGACAATACACCAAGTAAAAACACACAGACTCAAAACTGTTGTGAACTCATTAAGTACTCAATACTCATTAGGTGGATAAAAAGTTGAGATTCACAGACTCAAAACTCAAAGACATTTGTACATTTGTACAGTGTACACGCACTTAAATGTAATAGATTTCAAGATTTCAAACGATCACATCACCTCAGATGGAGAAATAAATTAATCAATATCTGTAACAAAATATCTTAAAGTTGCTCTGCATTCTGCATTCTGTATTCTGTATCATACAATTTGAATATACATGAACAAACAATTCATTCCCAAATCACAAAGATGCTCCACTAAATATTACACATTACTTATTACACATTTGTCTTGTTTTCCCTTTCCTCTCCTGTCTCCTGTGCTAGACATTGGGATTGGGATTGGGGTTTTGGGTTTTTGGGCATTAGTAGAGTATAAAGCATAAGACATAAGACATAAGAGGTTTAGACTACAAACTACAGACAAGAAAAACCAAAGACCAAAGAGCCAAAAACCAGCCCGCCCATTAATAAGAAAACTTTTGGCTCCGCGTCATTCGTCTGGACGTTTTCTGACGATACGATACGGTCATCAGATGGATCATCATCATCAGCAGCAACAGCAACATTATACATTAGTTTCTCCATGGAGAACATTAACCATCTTATACAAATATCTGTATCTAAATTGAATGGAGAATGGAGAATGGAGAAGGAAAAGGTGAACCAAATGCACGTGTGTATACAGTATAAAGCATGTTTTATGATATCATATCACAAGTTATGGTAATACATGTAAAAATCTCCTTAATTTCCTGCGACCAAAGACCAAATGTTATGCTGATGACCATAAGATTCAAGATTCAACATACAAAATATCGACGTACACGATCCACAATCCACGAAGAATACAAAGTAAAAAGTAAAGTACCTAAGCTTTGTGTATTTTTTATCCCGTGTTACATAATACATAATCTATTACCTACAGCATATCATGCATGTTATTTTGTACATGTTCCTTGAGCTAAGACTTGAAAGTTAAAAAAAATTGGGGAAAAGCATGGAAACCAATCAATCACAGGGACTGAATCACAGATGAGATTTCCGTTCACAAGAGAGTGGAGAAGAGGAAGAAGAGGCGGACAAGAGAGAAGCTTCATTGATGACCCAACATCCAACATCCAACAGTGTACTGTGTACAGTGTATTGCTTTAGATATGGAGATGATACTGATCAGATCAGATGTTGTGCGTAAATGTATGCACTGTATGTACGGCTATAGATTTTTGTATTGTACACTATACACTTGGTTCTGCGTCCTTCTCTGATCATACATATGATGTGCCCGCATTCAACATTCAACATTCAATTTCTTTGGTGTACATACACGCAGGAAAAAAGAGAGAAAAGGAGAGAATAAATGAGAGTTTTTTTCATAAAATGGGAAAAAAAGATCAAAAGAGTTGAGTTGAAGGGAAAAAGGGCTAACTTTACTCTTTACTCACTGTGCAATTGTAGACTGTAGACTGTGGACTTTGCATACAGAATGTTCATTCAATTCATCCACTATCCTTTATCCACTATCCACTGGCTGTTGGCTGTCTACATGTGATATCTAAATGTCTGAATTTCTGAATGCATAATGTAAATAGTAAATACGTACAATACATGAGTGTACAGATATACAAACAAATGTGAGGGCTACACGATTGACCATCTTTGATTATTCTGTATTCTGCCCAGAATTTTCCTCTCTAGACCACTCAATTTATCATGTAGCTATTTACTTTTACTTTGAGCTCCTAGTCGCATATTTTTCATTTCTCTTTTGTTTGATCTGTAGTCTTTATAGTTGAAACAAAACTGATGTGAATGATGTGATTCGCTGATTGGAATTCTGAAATTCTGAGTCTGATTTTTTTTTCAAATTTTATTTAGTCCTGAAACTTTGAAATAGTATTCCATTTCTTGACATAAAAAAGTACAAGAATCATGTCTTATACTCAATACTCAATACTCAACAGTATTTTCTTTTTGAAGGCTTCTGTTTTCTCTTTGAATATTCAACAACCAGTATTTTGGATATTGAAAAGAGGATATTGGATATTGGATCGGATTGGATTGGATATCTATTAAAATCTAGCTCGTAGAATGTAGAGTGTATAGAAAAAGTGGAATTGAAGGAACAGGCGAACAAGCGAACAAGTGGGGTCAAAATGTAGACATATTATTACACACATGTACGTAAAGAGTAAAGAGTAAAGAGGAAAATAGATGTAAAGAGAGAGAGAATTTGGAATCTTTGGATTAAAAGGGATGAAAGGGAAATGAGAAAATATCCCATTTTCTCTCTATTTTTTCCCATGTTTTCCTCGAATTTCCTCCTAGTTAAGCAAACAAACAGTATACATCCAGTGCATACTGCATTCTGTATTGCATATTGCATACACATGTCACATTTACAATAAGTATATGCAAGCATTGATGGAAATCTCTGTATTTTTTTACATAATGCATAATATTATGTGTACTTGTATGAGAAAATATAAATAATAGAAAATGGAATATGCATTGAAATTTGAAATATCCTCTTTTCGTTCTATTTATAATAATATTGTATTGTTGTATTTTTTTTATTTTGGAGATTGTAGATTGTAGATATAATATAAGCTAATCGTCTTCTTCTTCTTCTTGCTTTCTTTACTACTGACATTCAATCACCTTACCCAAGATATCTATATCTATGTACTTCATCTTTATACTATACATATATACTTAAAGACGACGTTCAACGTTCAAGTTAAAGGAAAGGCGAAGGAAGGGAAACCTGGAAGAAGAAAAAAAACTCGCCAAATCATCAAAAAACTGGCGTAAAGGAGGGAAAAATAGGAACCTTTTGCTTTGGGAATGGTTGCGTGAGTTGAGCTGAGATGAGACGAGATGCGGTCAAGGCCTTTGCCTTCTCCATATAAAACATAATGTTATACACTGTACGTTATACGTATATCTATATTCTTTAGTGTTGTAATCATAACCTAAACATTTGAACTGAGATATACTCGTATCTAGTATCTAATATATCTATACTTCATTACGCCAGTCCTTTTCTTTGCCTTTTCTTCTACTGTATAATGTATAACTATAGAAAAGATATATACCAAAAAATCTAAAATCTAAAATCTAAAATACTTTATGTCTTTCCTGACTACTCATTTCTTGTTCTTCTTCTTACAACTTGAGACCAAGAAAAATGCTGTGCATATGTTGTACAATGTACACATACACGGTAAAAATACATGGTGTACATGTTTATTTATGTATGACAAGTTCTAATTGTTATTATTGGTTTGGGTATACCTATATGTATTTTAATGCCTAATACTCATGTTTCTACCCAAAAAACCAAAACTAGAGCCAGAGCCAAAGCCAAATACAAGCTGTTGGTCTTTGTACTTATTATTATTACTATAGATACAGCTATAGATATCGAATACACATATGCATGAAAAAAGGAGAAGAAGAATGAAAGTGAAGCATCATGGAGCATCTGAACTTCATATCTATGAAAATCTTAATGCATTATAATGCAATAAGAATGTTCCCTTAAATAATAATAATATCATGTAATATATTATATTATATTGTATTATGTTATGCTGTGTAGTAGATGAAGGAAGAAAAAAATAAATTTTTCTTGACTATGGGTTGACTGACTGAAGGTTGGTTTTTTGGTAGTTTGTACTTTGTACTTTGTACTTTGTAGGCTAATGTAAATTTGTCTTTAAACATCTATTAGAGCATCTCCTTCTCCTTTTCTCTTCATAGTGGACTGGGCTGGAGAACGGGAATGGGTATGGATGATTCTCCAGTTTTTTAGGAGAGAATAATAATAATAAAAGAAGAAAAATACGGCATGGATGTGTTATATTATAGATTGTTATAGGTTATAGGTACATACATATACAAGGCCATACGTATGTATTATGTATGTACGTATTTATTTATTTATATACCATGATTGTGGATTGTGGATCAGTCCATTCGTCAAGAAGAAAGAAGAAGAAGAAAAAAGGAAAAACTCTTTTGCCCAAAAATAGTGCAGGTCTTAATTCTTAATTCTTAATAGACCCAAAAAAATCCTAAAAAACTAAAGCCAAAAAAGATAGCATTTACAGTTTACAGGTCTTACGTAAAGCGTAAAATGTAGACATAAACATACAGGTTCAAATTCATTATTTTACTCTCTTCTTCTTGTGCTTCTTCTTCTTTTTCTTCTTGAGTACAAATACAAAGTACAAATGTATGCAGTATGCAGACGACAAATTATACATGTTTATGATGCACACAGCACACAACACACAACAGACGATATGCCTAATATATCCATCCATATGGACTCTGGTGTTTACTATGTGTACAATGTACAATGTACAATGTACAAGCTATTTGTTTTCAAAACCCAATTTCCAATTTCCAACTGTCCCTATCCAAAATGAATCCAAAAAATCTAAGGTACTTCCTTTGGAAACAAATTCCAAAATCCAAAAAAGTTCTAAGCCTATTTATTATTTAAGCTCACTCTCTCATTTAATATGTATGTCCACTGCTGTCTCTCATCTCTACATTCTACATTCTACACCACAAGGAAAATACACATTTTTCTTTTCTTTTTCTTTCATTCTACATTCTATCTCTCTTTTTTCCCTCACTGAGCTAATCGTCCTAATCGCAAACGTCATCGTCAACCTCATCTTTCTGTCTCAGATCAACTCTCAACTCTCAAGTCTCAAATCTCAAGTCATTATCACATCCCTGTCGCATGTATTTTCACGTACATATTAGAAGAAGGCATTCAATTTTTAGTATTCAGTATTCATTATTCATGTTCAATAATGCTTCTGTAATATTTCCCATTTAAAAAAGGCACTTTAAAAAGTAAAATGAAAACGAAAATGAAAACCTTAACCTTGTCCTTTTTTCAAATTATGCATAAATATGCATGATGCATAATCATAATAAACATTTTTGGTCCCTTTCCCTTTTATTCTAGCTTTACAACAGGCAACAGACAACATAAAACATAATATAACATATTCATAAAAGATTTTTCAAATATTCAGAATTCAGAGTAAACAAAAAACGGTCAGTTTTCAAGTCTAGTCAATGGAATGAAAATGAAAATGAAACTGAAACTGATATTGACATTGAAATTGAAAGTGTACCTAAAGTTTTAGCATGATCTAATATCAAAATATAGTGTACAACTTCAAAGTTTGCTAAATGATGATAAAAAACAATAAGATCAGTTAAATTTGAGACATAAATAGAATATTTTCTCAAAATATCATGAATTATGTCAAAAATAGTGACTGCAGAAGAAATGATGTAAAATGTGAAGTGAAGTGAAAAAAGGAGTAAATGGATATAATATTTGTATATTACATCTTTTTTTATCACATGAAAATCCACGATACGACATCACGCAAGGCAAATGGACGTCATCAAATAATGCAAGAAAAACATTACATATTAATTCTCAGGGGGAATAAACAGTAAACAGTAAACAGCCACAGCTTGGGCGTCTCTCAACTCTCAACTATGTACATGTGTACAATGTAAATGTATGTAAATGGGCATGTCCATTTCACGTTTTACATTTTACACACAACAATTGAATACTAAATACTAAATATTCAATTGAATCAAACAGTGAAGACCTGTAGAAATCTGTAGAATGTAAAATCCAGAGTCTAGAGGCTATTAAATGATATAAAGCTGTCTATAAAATATCAATATCAAATAGACAGCCTATCACCTATCAAATTACAACGTGTTACAACTTACAACTTACATCGTAATCAAGCGTCAAGATTCAAAGAATCAAACATCAACTCCTTGACTTTATCTCCCTTCTATCAAATTTACTCTTTGCTGGACTGGCCTTTTAACCAGTCACATGTCCACACATACAAACACCCGTAGTAGTGCAAAGTCTAAGTAATATGTAGATAGAAAGATAGAAAGACAGATGAGTACAAGTTGCCTACAACAAGATTTTATGTATGAATACTCGAGTATCGAGTATTCAATAAAGTTATTATCTTCTTCTTTCATGAATTGTAAATTCAAATTCAAATTCAAATCCAATTGAGCCTTCTTTGTAATTGAGTTTTGGCTCTCATTCTGGTTTTGTCTAGATTCTAGATTCTAGATTCTAGTTTCTAGTTTTTATATTCTTGATTCATGGTTTTTGATAGTGGATCAACTACCGTACTTTTTTATACCAATACCAATATCAACATTGTAGGGATTTTCTGTTTTTCTGTTCTTTTCCTTGATGATGATGATTTCAAAATAATTTACATGGCATAAATAATAAACATATTATTATTATGTTGTTCGGACATCGGACATGAAACATGAGCCATGAAAGATGAGTGTCAGCACTAGAATCATCATCATCATCATCTTGGTTCTGACTCCTGACGGTGAGAAAATCAATAAGCAATAAAGTATTACATGAGGAATTATTTATGAGCCCGTAAATAATTAAAGGTATTTTGATCATTTTCTCTACGCATGATTTAAAATGTGGCTTGGAGTTGAAGTTGGAAGTTGGAAGTCATGACGTAGTGACGTACCCCTTCATCTCCATCTATTCTCTCTTCTTCCATCTACTTTACTCTTTACTCCTTTACTCCTTTGAGATAGATAACATCTTCTGCTTACGTGCACACCACACACTAGACACTAAACACTTTTATCAATGGATTTAATTTTTTCCAACACTTTTATACTGTACATGTTACATGTACTGTAGTTTACCTTTGTACAAAATATCCCTGTAATTTTCCCTTGGACAATAATACACGTAATATTTTGTATGTATAATGTATATTCACACGTACACACAACACACACACAAGAATTAATGGATTAACTTTATACATGTATGCTTAATCCGAATCTACTTTGTATAAATGATTACATCACAGCACAATCCTCAATACAGATATTTGAATTATGAATTACAAAACATGTACAATATACAATATAAAAAGTTCATTTGATATTTGATATGTGATATTTGTGTGTACAAAGTTTTTTGAAAAGGAAAACGAGTTTATACGGATGTGTGAAATTAGTATTTGAAAAATTGCACCTGAGCTCATTTTGATTTTTGACTTGTGACTTGTGACTTGATTCACAATTCTCTACAATTGTACATATACACAATACACAAAGTTTCCATGAATTATTAATTAGAGGGTGATGAATTATGATTTTATAGCCTCAAGTTTCAATTCCATTCCCAAGTAGACAGTAGACAGTAGACGTATCATATCTCAACTGATTATTGAGTGTTGAGTGTTGAAGTTGGGTTTGGGTGTTGCCCACTTTGATTCAAAATTCAAAGGATAAAAGATGAACCATCACAATCACAATCACAAATCAAAATGAAGACAGACAAAGTTGTATTAGTCATTCATCATGCATACATCATACATCATAAGAATCTTACAAGACATGTGTGATTTTGATTCTGTTTTATATTATGAATTATGATAAATAATATTGAAGCTTGTTATTTTCACTCCAGGTTTTATTTATTTCCACATTTGAATTGACATTTGAGATCTGTGCATGTCATGTGTTAATTAAGTAATAGAAGCAATACAATACGTACACTATAGTTTACGAGTAACTGTTGCAAGTTGTAACTGTGGTGTTAGATATTATAATTTTACGTGACGTGTTAAATGTTCTAGATTTTAGAGTGTCTGCAACGTACAAATATTTGTGAGAGATTTAAGATAATTGAGAGGAAGTTTGTCATGTACAATGTACAGTTTTTGTCAGAGACATATTTGGTATTTGATATTTGACGAATGATAACTGTTTTATCTTTTCCTTCCTCTCCTACATAAATTATGCATGTAAAATAGTACAAATAAAGAATGAAGATGCAACTTTTTGTATAAAATATGAAATATTAATACAAATGCATATAAAATAGGAAACTTGTGTGTTGTACATGCAGACTCTCTGCAGATAATGGAGACTGAATATCATTATTTTTTTTACAAAATTGAAATTTACATGCTGATTATGTCAGAAATGGACGTCTTGAAATTTAGGTTTAAAATCGTTCTACAGCAAGTAATACTTGGCTAAGATTACAATTAATCTATTCTCTAAACCTTGACATTGTACATGTACATTGTACATGTTTTTAATGTCGGCTATCGGTTATTTTTAGAGATTATATTGGAAATTGGAATTTCAAGGACTTTCCTCAAATCTGAATAAAATTTGAAAATGAAGAACATAAAGAGCCACGAGCTGGTGCTGGTGCCAGTTTCAGTGCTAGAAACTTGGGAATTCAATTTCATTCGTTTTTTTATTTGTTTATCTAATCTGAATTTGAATTACGATTTCATGAGATTTTTTGTGACTTTTGTGAGCAAAACATCTGTCATGATTCATGAATCATAATAAAAAGAAGAACAAGCTCAAAGCTCAATGTCAAAGTCATCCATGTGAGACGCAAAGTCATGAAATGTTATACATCACATGGTATAAAATATCGTGAAATTATTTCAGAAATAACCTCACAACTCACAAAAGAACACAAACACAGGACAAAATGCCTGTTTTTTGGAGCTTTTAGAATTTCAGAATTTTGGAGTATTTAAAACAGAGATTTACATAAAAATTAAAATACTGTAAATTTACTGTATGTCAAACTCGAAATGATATGTGTACATAAAATACTTACACATTACTCATAGTAATACCAGAAAGGCGGAGTTGTAGGAGGATCGTTTAATGGATCTTTGAATTTGACTGCAGTTAAGTATTATGAATTATGCATATTTCTGGTTTATTTCAAGCTTGAATCCTCGGATTCCAGATTCCAAATTCTAGTTTCTAGATCCAGAGATGTAAATGAGTGTACAATTTTGAATAGAGAATAGAAAATAGAGGAAAGAGGATGCAGTAGAATGCGTAGAAAGGGAAAGGGATAGTAAATAGTAAATAGTAAAAGTTGTAGTTGGAGTAGATGAAGGCACAAGGTAGGGTCTTTTAGGTTAGGGTGGGTCATGTCATGCATGATGGCTATTATTTTCCACAGTCAGGCAGTGCACAACCCAACACAACACATCACATAATATATTCCTATTCCGATGTACATGTCTAAATATGAATCCTCATCCTCATCCTCCTACATTATACATTATACATTGTACAAGTACCTTTTTTCTCTCTCTCTCTCGTTCTCTCTCATTCTCTACAATTCTCTCGGCTTTCAAAATAAGGCAAAAATATAGGGATGAAACTCTCTCTTTCACTCAAATCTCCATACTCATTTCCTATGCACTAGTTACCATCTGATTGCTTTACATATTACACACTCGTATGTACATAATGCATTTGTATCTTGTATCTTGTACACGGTACATCCTACAATGTGTCTGCATCGTCATCTCTCTCTCTCTCTGTTTATATCTATGTCTTTTTATTTACATATTTATTATGTACAGAAAAATACATAAGTACAAGCTCATGATGAAGCCAGCCAAAACCCAAACCAAAACCAAAGCCAAGGGCCAAAATATAGAGAATCGAGAGATATGAATGTTTACAGTTTATATATTCCGTATTTTTGTGTGGGAGTAAAAGTCCAAGTCCAACTCTTACTCATTTCTCTACTGATATTTCCTACAAAAACTAGGAATACGAATACGAATAAATTACTATTACTACTACTATTACAATCCTGAATCGTACGTCATGCGCTAGTCAATACTCAATACTCAACACTCAACATCAATACGCCAGAGATGTGTTTTGTTTGTATATTGTCTCTTGTGCCCATATGTAAAATATGCAGGATTTTCCTCTATATTTTTCCTCTATATCTCTTTAAAAGTATACTTTTGACTGTTTTATGTATGCATATAAATAAAATACTGTCCATGTCCATGTCCATGGTTTCATCTCATCCCTCATGTCTCATGGCTCATGTTATCCAGTGTTCTGTTGTTGCACATGCATTTCCAGTACAAAGTACAAAGTACAAAGTAGAATACTCACATTTAAATATGGGGTAGAAACCATAAGAGCAGCAGGAGTTCCCTGAAAACCTGAATATTTCACGAGATTCATACTCAAAATGTGAAATGAAATGAGGAAAAAAAAATACTTCTTGTTCCCCCAGACAGACAAACACATACGTACCCAGTTTCTACTGTCTAGTATCTAGTGTATTTACGTATGTAATATGTAATGTATTATGCATCATGCAGTATGGAAAATGGATACATGTGAGATGTGAGCCATTAACAATTAGAACCACTGGAGATGGGTACTTATTCACCAAAACTAGCACTACAGTTTTATACACGAAATACGAATATTAAGCATTGTACATTGTACATACTTTTAGATTTTGATTCTGAATTCTCTGCTCTGTTCTGTAGATACAGAGTACAGAAATTACACATTCCATACTAAAATGATGGACAGATGAAGAAATTGAGAATTTAGAATACTTGAAATATCTTTTGAATCTTTGAATCTCAATTATTATTTTCTCTATTCACTATTGGCTATTTCATTGTATTCTTAAAATGTCATACGAGCAATTTTATGCTCCTTAAACTTTAAAGTTTATCTATTTTCTATTTTTGTTTCCAATTTGATTATTGAAGCAGAAGTAAGTTTTCTACATTCAGATTCGGATTCTGGTTCAGATTGTGATTGTGATTGTAGGAGTATGAGTAATTTTGGGGTTTTGTCATTTATATTATAAATTATAATGTAGTGTTTGTGGCCGACTAGTTTTACAGTTTACAGTAGTTTTTGGGACTGCTCTGATTTTTCTCTATTCTCTATTCTTATTTATGTCGATTCCCCCAAAACCAAACCAAAAACCAAAACCGACACCAAAAATTCACATTCAAATACTCAAAACTCAAAATAGGACACGAAATTACGCAATACACACAAAAATCATGAATGCATAATATCAATACAAAATTGAGGAAAATTTCCTTTCCAGTTTCCACCCACTCAAAGCTCAAAACTTCAAGCACAAAACAGAAAACACAAAACACACCTCACACTCCACGCTAAACACACTCGCCACTCGAAATTTATGTAATGTGGAGTAATACGCATTGTTTGTCGTCGTTTTTCTATTATATTATTTTGGGGAAAAAGGAACTCCGTCTCTTTCTCTCTCTGTTTTCCTTTTGAATTGTTGACAAGCTCCCTGTTTTCACTGTTCTGCTCTGCTCTCCTCTTTCTTCTCAATACTGGATTCTGAATAAATATTTAAAACGAGTATTTTTGTATTTGTAGGATTCAAATGTAAATCACGGGTTTTGTTCAAAGTTGAAAACTCGGAATATCTATAAATGTACACTTTGTTCACCGCTCACAACTCAAAACTCACCGTTTACAGTTTACAGGTATACAAAAATAGTTAAAATACTCAAAATTCATCCGCGTGTGCACTGTGTATGATGTAGCGATGAATAAATACATAAATAAATAAATAAATCTCTGTGTTGTAGATAGATTTCGTCCCTTTTTTTTCTTTTCCGCTCTGAACCGAATTGCTCCGTGTTCCATCACATTTAGTCCAATCGAAAATCGACAATGTAGAATCTAGAATGTAGAATGCAATCGAATCGAAAATCGAAGGACTGGAACTGAAACTGGAAGAGAGTTAAAGTTGAATGGTGAATGGGTGATGGAATGAACAATGGGAAATAAAATCACCCACGCTCAACTAAAATAAAATAAATGGAGAAAGAAGAGGAAAGAAAGAAAAACTACAGAGTACAGAGAGAGAGAGAGAGAGAGAGAGATTCAATTTGAATTGGAGTGAGTGAGTGAATGACTTTGGTAAACTCTGACGCTTCATTTCTATTCATTTATTCTATATTCTACTCCATTCGTGTGTGTACACACATTATATTATTGTCCATGTCGATTGTGGTAGAGCTTTGAGCTTTGAGTTTGAAGTTTGGAGTTTTCATACCTGAAATTTGTATTATGCATGGCCTACGTATTTATTTATGTGGTCATATTATTATTACTATTATTATTATGGAACATTTTTCTTATTACTTGAAACTAAAATTTAAAAGTGTGTCTACTCATTTATTTCATTTCATTTGATTTTCACCATTTCATTTCATTATTCTTCATCCGAATCGACTATGGAGGAACACGCCACGTTACGCTCGTGATTCGGTTCAAAAGCAAAAACGATTCCGAATTTGAATTTCCCTGCCACTGCCACTGCCGATGCCGATGCTAATGTAAGTTTTAGGTTTTAGGTAATTTCAAGTCTAATGTGGAGGGCTGAAAGAGGCGAGTTTTAACTTTCCTTCTTTTCTTCTTTCCAAAGTCAACTCAAGCCTCAAGTCTCAAGACTAAAGTCAAATGAAACCTCTAAATTTACTTGAATATTACCATGCCTAATCAAATTATGATAATAATAATAAAACCAGGATTCTCCTGGGAAATTTTGTAATAACCATGAATAATCTTGGACTTCATGGAAAATGAATTATTACTCATCTTTATATAATTTTATTATTTCATCTTTTTGTCTTAATCTTGTAGAGATGAAGAGATTTTGCATGGGAGATTTTCAAGTTTTTTGGTCATTTGAATGATTTTTTATTAAGGAATTTTTCCCTCATTTTTTCCTTTTCCTGATTTTTTTGAACACATTTTTTCCTCTTAATTTTCATAATTCATAATATATGGTGTAATGTTTGTATGAGTATGAATATGAAGTTCATCTGGTTTTGCATGCAAAAATCCAAGCCAAGCCAAGCCAAACCGAATCAAACCAGACGAAGATGAAGATGCTTTTGTTATGATTATTATTATGATTAGATGCTTTTGCCAAAGGAAAATTTTAGGATTAAGGAAGTTGATTTTTTATGGAAGCTTTTTGATGTAAAATGAAAAGAAGTAAAAAGATTTGTTTGCTTACCACGAAAATCTCGCGGTCCATCGTCCTCTTCATCGGATGTGTCATGATGTGGAGAGTCACTGGCGGGAGAGCCGCCACCGATACCAACACCAACTCCCATACCCACACCGACAGCGGGTAGTGGTAGGACCAACCGGGAGAGAAGCATTGGATTTCCAGGTGGACTACTACTACTGATATTTCGATTGTTGAGGGGATGAGGATGAGGAGCAGGAATACTGCTGATGTTGTTGATATTATTGGAACTATTGTTGTTGTTGTTGTTGTTGTTATTATTATTATTATTGGAGAGTCGGGTCATTTTTCCACCTGGTATTCTCGTGCTTCCCAAACCACCACCATTCTGGTGGTGGACGAGGTGAAGTGGATGATGATCTATAACTCTTTTCATGCCCCCGACGGAAAAATCCAAAGGTTCGTCACCACCAGATCGACCGAATACAACCATGAGGTTCACCCACCAAACACACCAAAAATCCTCAAGTCAGCTGCTAATTTATGCAACGACTCATTTACATTTACTTGTACAAGTTCAACTTCTGAGATTTATTATTATTAATTACTGGTTAATTAATTAACTATCTATAACTATAATTATGCTTCTGTTTATATTTATATTTATAATAAATTACTATCGCTATTTATTTAAAGTATTTTTCACTGGGTTGGTTGATTCTTGATTGCACATGAACCGTGCCTTTTTTTTCTTGACTTTGTTTCTTTAATTGGGATTTCACTGTCAAATTAATTTTAGATTCTCAATTTCTGTAATTTTGTTCAATTAATTTTCTTGCCGGCAAAACGACGAAATGATCGAATTGACCTTTAATATTTGATTGTGATATTATTCAAGTTATTCAAAAGTAAAACATCCACGAGCTGACCTGCCAGTCGCTTTCACTTGAAACTTAAAACTTCGAACTTGAAGATCTTTTTTATTTATTTATTTAATTAAATCTAAAATTTGGAAAATCTAGTGAAATCCCATCCAATGTTATTCTGTGTTTCAAGTTGTCAGTTGTTACAAACATGGGCAATGTGCAACATTCAACAACAATAAGAATAAGAACAATGACCACTTTTTTTTGCAATAAATATAAAACACAGCTGTCAACACAATAAAACTATAAAAAATTGATGAAATGTAGCTTTGTTTCTTTTTACAAGAAAAATTCAAAAATTGAGTAAACGAATAACAAACTTTTACTATTTTGTATAAAAATCCAAAGCTGAGGAGCTGATGACTTTAGTTATTCAAATTTTTCCACTTTTCCCCACTAAATAAATTTTGAACGTTTCTTTCGGTTTTATTATTATAATTTATAATTCCAACTTTTTTGAATGTGTATTTTAGTTATTTAGTCACTTTGATTCAACTCACAAAAAGTTTAAAAGAGAAATAGAGAGAGAGAAAGTCACCAGGAAATATTATATTAGTGGAACCGGGTGTATTAAAGTTATTGCTCGTGCACTAATGTATCATATTGTACCTTGTCGTAGTGATTGGATTGGGGTAATGTCAGAAAATTTACATGAGGGGAAGTACCAAATCCTTTTTTATGTGTGTGCTCTCACTTCACTCAATTTTTTTACACTTGTTTTGTAAACTTGTCAATTGTATTTTGTATTTTCAGCTTGTGACACAAAATGTTATCGTGGAATAGTAGAATTTTTGTAACTATTGACTTGACTCTTCAAATTCATGGAACTTGTTTTACACGTTTTTAATATGATTTAAATGTGAAATGTGATTGATCCTCCTACAAGAATTAAATCCAAATCCAAATTCAAATCAAATGTCAATGACTTGTCAATGAAGCTTTTGAAAAGATAGTAAATCGGAGACTGAGACTGATTTGAATTAAAAATTCGGGTATCGGTTTTTGTCAAGTTTTCGGAAACGGACTGACATGACAGTTGCATGGTCAGGTCACATTTCTCAAGTGATGGGAACGGGAGGAAGAAGAATGAGGAGGAGAAAAGGAGGATGAGAACAAGTCAAGTCAAGCCAGAGTAGAGTACAGAGTACAGTACAGCACAGGGCAGTACGGTGAGTAGCACAAGTACGCGAGGAGGCGAGTGAGAAGATAGGGACACGAGAGAAATAATGCAAACTGTGGCCTGACTAAAATTCAACTGACCATCAGGCGGGCGCAAACGCTCTTCTTTCCTACGGGGCTCTTTCCTTAACTTTAACGTGTACGTTGGCTTTGGCTTTAGTTGTATTGTATAATGTACAGTGCACTGGCACTAGCACTGGCCCTGTCTAATCCTCTATAACTATACGATTCTGCTCTGACTCTTGTTCTTGCTCTTGTTCTTACTCTCTCACTGTGCACTGTACAATGTACAATGTGGATTGTAGATTGTACATGTGTGTGTGTGTGTGTGTGTTGTAGGGTGGCTTAAATGAATCGGGAGGCAGATGTGGGAGTACTTGCTTTTTTTCTAGGATCATTCATAATGCTGTGCATACTGCAGACTACATACTCCACACACACAGAGGCAAGAGCAAGAGCCAGAGACAGAGCAGGTAGAAGAAGGAAGAGAAAAAATAAGAATTACTTGTAGTTTGTAGTAGTTTTTCTAATTCGTAGTACAATTTTCTTACCTTTTTCTGTTTCCTCAAGTCTTGAGCTTTGAGTCTTGAGCTTTGAGCTTTGAGTTTTTAGTTTGGGACTTGAGATTTGGTTTGAATTTGAGTTTTGTAAACTTCTCCACTCCTCACATGTCAGTTTTCTTCCGTACCTTTACAGCTATAAAATGTCTTCCTCTCCCTCACTCTCTCTGTTTAAGATTCAACATTTCGTGTGTAATCACAAGTACCTTTTTTTGTACCAACGGAACAACAAACTTAAATACTAAATACTACTGATACACGCATACACTTACACTTGCCGATAATATATACAGATAATATATAATACTTAGGTCAATTAAGAATTATGAAGAAGACGGCTGTATTAAAATTACCCTGATGGAGGCCAGAAAAAAACATTTACTTTCTGAATATTATGTACAAAAATTATCCATCCATCTCAATTTATCCATCCATCTCAGTTTATCCAGTTTGTTGTAATTTTTTGGATCAAAATTGTATCAGTTTGAGACTTTTGGGAAATAAGTTTGTTTCAATATTTAATATTCAATTCTTTTTATTCATAATCTTTTTGATTATTGATAGACTATCAACAATCAACGATAGTTATTACAGATAATGTATTGTGTAAAAAAGGACGGGATTTCTTGTGTATGTTATAATCTTATAATATATTATACGTATATTTGTAAGACTTTTGGTTTGTTTGACAGAAGGCAGGAGACAAAAGGAAGGAGAGCTTTTATAAATATGTTGTCATGTTTTGTATTTGTTCAATTTAACTTATCATAAGAATTTAGACGTTTGTATTTATATTTAATATTTATAGTTGTATTTGTATTTGTATTTATTATGTATTATGTACATATCCTAAATGTGTGTGTAGTGTGTATTATGCATGCATACCTTTGTTTTCCACGTTGTGCAATTGACTTGAATCTTGAATTGTAGGTATGAATTTTTATACCTTTCTCCTTCTTATTAAGTATACAGAAGATAGATACAACATACAAGATACAATGTACATAGTTCATAATTATTTGTAATTTATAATTCATATCTCTTGTGAGATGTGTTTTTGTCCTTGTGTAATCCTTAATATATATTACAATTACTAATTTGTTTTTCTATCTATTCTGTTATCACTTATCTTAATTCTGATAAATGATAATGACATGAGACATGAGTATCGAGAATTGAGAATTGCATATTGAGAATTGACAATTGACAGTAGAGCAGTTAAATAAAAAGGATTCGTCATCCGTCAAATATATTTACAAAGGATTTCGTCAGGTCTTATAATTAAACAAGGTTTGATATTTTTAATGCCCTTATTTCTAATATTTGTAACATCTACAATCTACAGTCTACAGTCTACAGTATTATTTGTTCTATTTGTAATAAACTCACGGTTCCCAGTTCATACTTTATAATTCAAAAGCCAACAAAACATCAAGTAACAAAATCACAAGAGTGTACGTAAATCATAAATCCACATGATAAAAAAGTATGGATTCATTTGTACATGATTTTAAGTACTGTAAATTATGAGCTATAAAATAAGTACACATCACACGTGTATTCTTTGAATAATTAAATAGTAAATGGTGAATTTCTCTGGACCAAAAATTAATTTTGAATATTTTAGTCCAAATCTTTCCGGCTGCCTTTTTCATATTTTCAGAAGAATGAAAAAAGCAAAGATGAATTAGAAACATGTGGAAAATTAAAAAGAAAAGATGCATAAATACAACTCACCGAGTACAATGTACAATTTACAAGTACTGTTAGTAAGACAGCATTGGCAGTGGCATTGACACTGACTCTAACTGTCTTTACGCACAATGCCCTGTTTACTGTTTACACACATGTGTAATGTGTATTGTGTACCGATCTACCCGTGAATGCACTGAACATTGAACATTGAATGTTGGCTGTGGATACCTTTCATCCTTTTTTTTTCGGATAGATTTCTCTTTTGTCCTTCACCACGTAAACGTAAAAGTAAATGTACATGTATATAGAATATAGAATATAGATACACATGTATGGAGCTCATAGATACACTTTGCCAGATGACTCGTCTCCTTTTCCTTTTCTTTTTGGTTTTCGTTTGTATCCTGATTCCTAGATTCCGAACCTAGGACAAGGCGAGTTACAATGAATGGTGCAAGTACAAGTACGAGTACAACTATACACTATACAAGTTCAACTTGAACTCTAACTCCCTTTATATCTGTGTCCGTGTGAGTGTATGTAGTGTGTCTGTGTCTGTGTGACTGAGTACAACACATTAGACCAGAAGAGAAGAGAACCTCTGTCAGTACGTAGACACATGTACAATGTGCAATGTGAAATGTACATGGATAATAGATATAGACAATGCTCAACTCTCAACGTTACGTGCACCGTGATGAGATCTACGGTGCTACAACTACAGCTATGGAGAATGGAGAATGGAGAAAGACAGAAGAGAGAGAAAGAACACAAGAAAAAATGTTCAGAGTCCTGACTCTACACTGTATACTAGATATTGTATAGTGTGGACTGTGGAGCTGTGAAAAAAGCAAGTTGTTGTATAGAAAAGTCATTTAGCAATAGTGCTTTTGCTTTCCTCTTGCTTTTCCACAATGAAATGGGCTGGACTGGACTGGATCTAGTTCTGGATATGGGTTAAGTGTAATGTAGAACATAGAGCATAGAGAATAGAACAGAGAAGGAAGAATGAAGATAGGAGATAGATTAAGTTATCTCGTCAGGAGGAGGAAGGAGAGAGAAAGAAACCGAAGCAGAAAGTCCAAGGCTTTTTTTATTACACTACATACAAACACTACTATATTGTAGATTGTAGAATGTACATCTATGTACAATAGATGAAGAGGAAGAACAAGAAGAAGAACTATCAGTATCAACTAGAAACTAGAAACAGAGGCTATTAACTCTTCCACGTCGAAACGGATGCAATGCATTGAGCATTGAGAATCGAGAATCAAGACTTGAGATATCTTTGCCAATCCATCCTGGAACAAAAGAAAAAGAAGAAGAGACTACGACAAAAGTATACTAAAAACAGTTGCTAGAAGCCTCGCAAGTCTACACTCTACACATTTATAACTTATGTACAAACCCGATATGGGATTTAGCCAATATCATATTAACTATTGGGAAATGAGAAATTAAACGGTATTAAAGAAACTCTAGTAAATTTTTTGTAATATTTGACGATAAATCAACTTGAATAAATTATCCAAATATGAATTTTACTTTTATTACTCTACTTTGTTTATGATTTTTTTAAGTTTTGTAGCTTTTGTATGAAAATAAGAATTTGTTGCTGAACAAAAGATAAAAGGTCATGTAAATTAAGTACATGGTTTTAATTTTTAATTTTTAATATGTAGCAAAAAAAAGGTAATGATTCCTTTTTAATTTTGCATGTAGTGATCAATGATGTCTTTTGTAATTTACTTACACTGTGTAAGTTACACATTATACATTATGTATTAAGAGTAAAGTATGATAAAAAGAGTGAATAATGAATAAATGAGACATTACTCCCCATTAAAACACAGTCACAGCCTTCAATTTAGATAAATTGCGCAACTACAATCTCAATCTATAATCCAATGCAAAAAAAAAATTGCAGATTAGCAGGCTGAAATACAAAATACAAAATACATTCAAATTCATTGAGTATAGAGTACAGAGTATTGACCATTGACAGACGGCAAGTTACGACATGGAAATGGAAATTTAATTAGATATGATTTGATTTGATTTGTTTTTTTTTGCTGCTCTCCATCTTACATCTTACGTCTTATTACTCTAATCTCTAATGTATGGAGTATGGAAAGTTACGCCTTTTAGCAAGAGAAAGGCGTGCATAAGTATCATTATTATTATTTGCATCTGCGGACTACAGACTACAGATTACAGAATACAAAATACAAATGTAGTTTTTGCCATTTTCCCATCTCGTTCCGCATGAATAGTCATAATACAAAATGTACAAAAGGTGGCTATTGGCTATGAAGTATAAAATATAAAATGTATATAGACTACTGACTATAGGCTTTTTTGCTCTGTCTGTCTATAATCTATACTGTAAACTGTAATGTACAATACATTATACATGTATTTTGTGTGGTCCGTTAGGCGAAGAGCACAGGTCCATTTTCCATTTATTTGGTATTTGGTAGGACATTTTGTGTAATATCATCAGATAATGAATCTATCAAGGAGGCGAGACAATTACAAAAGTGATACACAATACACAATTTAATGACATGTCATTTCTTGTTTTCTCTCAATCCAATCTCAATTCTCAATTCAAATCCCAATCTTCATCTCATCATCAGCTCTCAATCTCTCAATTCTCGATCCTCGATTCTCAATTCTCAATCCTCAATTTTTAATTCAAATGGAATAAATATTATTATTATTATTCAACAACAAAGTTTCACAAAAAAATTTGATTATCCCTATCATGTTTTGCTACTGCTGTACAACGTACAACAATGCATTCGTATTGGATTTACCTTTCTGTTTTATGCTTTATGTTTGTGTGAGGAAATAATATGATATCATTGTTTTCAATGTCTAAAATGAAGAGAAAAAAATACTACTGTGAATGAACCAGAGTACAAATGACATTACAACAGAACACAAAACACATCTTATAAATTAACAAGGTACAAAATACAAGATGCAGTAGACAGAAGATTAATGCATCAATTTTGTGATAATGGACTCAGATCACTAGATACTCGAAACTCGATACTAGATACACTGATAAAAATGCACTAGAGTTAATAACTAAATTATATAATGTAAAGGGTAAAGGGTAAAGTGTAAAGTGTAATGAATTCATCAATGAGAACAAAGTGAAAAGAAGTAGCCTCAGATATATTTTAATCAAGTAAATGTATTTATAATAAAGTAATTGATCAAAGTATCCAACTTCTGTAATAGTATAAAAAATACACAATAAAATGCACAGGGTATACAAAAGTATAATTTATAATTCAATTTGGGTTTGGTGTTTATGATGAGGAAATTTTAAAAAAGGTTAATTGAAAAGTCAAGTCATCAAGTTCTTTGCATGAAGTTTTGACTATTGATTATTGACAATTGATAAACATTTCAATTTTCATTGATATGCTATTGATGTTGATTTTGATGTCGATATTATAGTTTATTTATAGTTATTTGTTTATGATAAAAAAGTATTTCAAAACGCAAAATATGTAACAAGTAAACACACTGTGGACTATATGGCGCATTTTGTACACTTTTGTATTTTCTATTTCGTACACGTCCATCTTATTTATATCTTCTATCGGCTAATTTTAACTCCTCAATGCTTCATGTTCACTGTTCAATGTTCGTCCTTCAACCTTCAAATTCATGAAATTTCAATTGATCTCGGATCTCGGAACTCGAAACTCATGTAAAACACGCATATAAATACATGGAAATAGTCAAAGACGTCCAACACCCTCGGCAACAAGCAGCAAGAACCATATGCCACACAGAGAGATATACACAATATGTAGATTGTAGATAAACCTGCACATAAGATGTAAGATAGCTATGTAAAAAGTAAAAAGACGAGATGAGCTGAGCTGAGAATGATAATATTATGTATTTATATTTTAGTTACATTAGAATGGAAAAAGAGGCAGAGAACGAGAGTTCATTGTAGGCTTTGGATGTGGCAGCAAATGAGAGAGAGAGAAAGAGAGACTTTGAAATTGATGGCAATGAAGCATGCAAGTGTCGTTGAGGAAACACCATTCACCATTCACACACACGGCATTATTATTACATGGATCATGGATACAAAACACACAACACACAAAATACAAACAGACGGGGAAAAGGAGTGAACGCCAGAGTATCGTAGATACTTACTATATCTCACCTCCACTCAACTAGACTCATCTCATCAACAGTAACAGCAACAACAACAACACTCTGTACTCTGAATATGTACAAACTCCTCAACTCTTGATGCTTGATGCTTGATCTTGCATCTCACAATCATTCAATGTTCAAGGCAAAACACATAGGAAAGGGAAAAGAGCAGAAACATGTGCAATGTGCATTTTACATTTTGTCTAGTGTCTATCATTTTGAATTCATCCATCCCACACCACACCAAAACCGCTCCAGACCACACCACACCACACCACTACTAACTACTAACTACTAACGAGGTTATTTAGACAAATGCAATTTTGCCTACATTATTATACATTATACATTAGCCAGTTTGTACAGTGTACAGTGTATAATGTACACTGAACACTGAATATGGAGAATAGAGAACGGAGAAGCATTTGTATAGTCTATACTTTATACTTTATATAGAAATCCATGGTAATAATTCATTGAAAATATACTCTCAATCTGACAGCAAATTCTCTCCCTCTAATTCTATCTCCATTTTATTCTATATCCAAAATTGAAAATTGAAAGGGAGGTGAAAAATTGAAAAATAATCAACCGACTAAATTGGGTTTTTTTTTCAGGTGAGTGAAAACCCAAAACCAAACCAAACCATTATTACAGTATTATTATTATGAATGTAGACAAAACTAAACACTAAACACCACACACCATCGCATGACATTCTGTTCTAAAATTTAAAATGACCATTTTAATAGAGAGAGAAAGATCAATACAGCATGTACTTTGTATTTAGTATATTATGACATTTTTGACTAATATTCAAAATTCAAAGTTGTTTCATTGAAGATAGAAGATTTTGTCTGGAAATGGAAAACTTGGGGTAAATATCTGCCTAGTACAAAAGCTCAATTTTGCAACACATTTGTCTCCCATAAAAATCAAAATCCCGTTTATGAAGAATTAATACACTTGTTCAATTTTCAACGCTAGTTACTAGTCTTCAATCTTCCGTGTACAGATGTAAGGGAGAAAATCCTGCATGTATCCTAAAAGAGTAAACAGTAAAAGTGGATATTATGATATGATTATACACTGGCACTGGAACTTGCACTGGCAAATGGAGAGTCTCTAAACTCTGTATTCTGCATTACTCATGCATTCACTTATTCACTCACTGCTGCATGAGAATTACAATGTAATAATAATCATGATAATAATGCGGAGCGACGAGCGACGAGAGACGAGAGCAGAGAATCGCTTGCGCACATACACAAAGTTAGCACAGAACACACTTGTAGAAATTGAGTGTGTGATGGAAAGGGAAGGAGAGATTTTTTGGGGGGAAAATGGTGAAAAGAAAGGAAATTCGGATTCGGAATCGGAGAATAAATGGAAAAAGCACGAAGAAGGTATTCGTATACAAAGTATTTTTATTAGTACATAGTACATAATACTTAGTATAAAGCTTATGTATTTTGTAAGTATATTCGTATATAGCCTTATACAGAAGAGTATAATGTTATGCCGTGTTATGCCGAGGAGAAGAAGGAGGAAGGATTGACAGCCAAAAAGAGAGAGAGAATGAATGAATTTGCTGTACATACGAAATACGAATACGAATACGAGACGAGTGCTGAGTGTTGAGTGTTGAGCCGACAAGGCCATTATATTTTTCTATGTGCAGCTCCATTCTCATCAACATCAGTATCAGCATCGCCATTGCAATCGTCAGCATCAGCCTCAGCGTCATCGATGTGAATATGTAAAGTGGGCAATAAGAGACGAACGGGAAAGGAGAATTTTTTGGGGAGAAATACATAAAACTAGGGAAATTAGATTCAACTCCCCCAACCTCCACTTTTTATACTATTAAGCACACTCATCAACTCTCTTCTCCGTCTCGTTCTCTGTCTCTCTTCAACTGCACTGAGAATATTGAGTATTGGGCATTGAACATTGAGTGAACAGAATGCAGAATACTGAATACAAATGGACAAGATTGAAAAGGGACTCATTTTTTTATGCACTTCCAACTTCCACTATAGATTTTGTTACAATTTTGTTACAATTCATCCATTCGATTTGCATGTGTATTCAATAGTCAATGAATTCATCTCCCTTGCTCATAGCTTATTCTTATATATTACATGTTATGCAATATTTAATGTCTCTTTCAATATTCAATGCTTGACCATTGCAGTCTCGCAGCTAGCAGCATTTTATTTTTTTCTTGCAAAGCTTTTTCCACGGGAATATTTGTGTATGTTTAATTCATGACAGAAGAGGAAAAAACTAGCGGCTTTCCTCTTTTTAACAAAGACATTAAAAAACAAAAAAATCCGTCAAGCTTTGAGTTTTGAGTTTGACTCGAGTCTGGAAAATGCACATCAAGTTGAGAGTTTAGAGTTGAGTGTCAAATGTATTCATTGAGCTTTATAGAGAAAACTAACACAAAGTACAGTGAAGATGGAGTATTTTTTGCTATTCCCTATTTACTATTTACTATTTACTACTGAATTATATAATGTTGTATAATGTACATTGCATAAGCTTATTAAACTGACTGAAGCGGATAGAAAATGTCATCGGGATGGTTATCTTGATTACGTGGCCCTCTTTCAAGTCTTAATAAAAATGTGACAGTAAACTGACTCAAACTGGCTGCCGCTTGTCCGTTGCAGGTAATCATACAATTTTCTCAATTGGAAAATTGCTATCTGTGATACTTGATACTTGATACTGATTTCTATTGAAATAGGATGCATTCTTGATTCTTGACTCTTGATTCTGGATTCTGGATTCTCAACTTTTTGGAGAGTTCATTTTTCTAGAAAAAAAGAGGAAAGCAAGTAAAGAGTAAAGAGTAAAATTATGCGCGGAAGTCATAAAATGTAGATTGTAGACACGGTGCAGTTTAGCATAAAAGCTGTCAAATGTTTTCTCAGTTTTCAGTTTTACATTGTGCAATGTTTAGTTAGTGTTTAGTGTTTAGTTAAAGGTGGAGATTACATAATATAGTAAATTGTAAATTGTAAAAACTGACAAAGTTTTAGGAAGAGACAGGGACATGGACTTTTAATTCATGAATCATGATTTATGACACAAAGAGTTTTGAGCTTTTTTTCATTGTGATTATTGTGATGTATTATAATAAATAATAATGCATAATACTTAAACATGTATTTTGTATTTCGTATTTTGTATTTTTAGGACTAATGTATAATAATGTGTAAGAATAAATAATAATAATAATAAATAATAATAATGGAGGTAAAAGAGTTCAAAAGTATCATTATTTTTCTTATTACCATTATGATTACGGTGCACGCTACAAACTACAAACTACACACAACACTTTACAAGATACAACACAGGAAAATTCCTCCTCTTTTGACAGAACAGAGGCCATTTACAAATTTTACGCCTTGTCACTTGGCCGTATTAAAATATTATTATGTGTATCAGAGCACAGCTTCATTTTCTCGACATTTTTTTCATTCCTTCCTCTTCTTACTTATTACTTGTGTTGTACCTCGTGTATTATGTCTACATATGTACTGTGTGCTATCTTCCTCTTCTACTCATGTTTACTATGCATTTGCTGTGTATTATGAAAAGGTAAAAGGTATGTTGTATATTATACAGATGTATTATGTATTATGCATTAAGAATGAAGTACTGAGTGGCTTTTTCATCTCTTTCCTTCAGCAATAACAGTGAACCGTTCATTTCTTTCCATTTGTAATTCTTTCCATCTGTATCATATAAAATACCATAAACAACATTAAATTGCAAGCTTTGTACAATACAACGTACAATACACGAAAAATTTATATCACAGCTCTCAGGCTCTCTCAACTCTCAACTCATCTTGTTTGTTTTCTGTTTTCCCTCAAAACTCAAAACACAAAACACGAAAACCTAACTGCGTCAAACGCATGTAATTATGAGCAACATGTATTATAATGACATACAAATGATGAAAAACAACTAACAACTTGAACTAAAAATTTGATCAACTTTAATTGAGATGTGCAAAAAATGAAAAAATGAAAATGAAAAAACAAAACAAGAAAAAAAACAAAAAAAATAGTAATTATTTGGCTAGATTTTGACCGTACACCTCACATATTTTAAATTTATTGCACTGTAATTATAATTTTTGTAGTAAATTCCAAGTTTTTTAATAACAAATCCAAATAAAAAATAACATATTCGCCGACGGAGAAATAAATAAATAAATGAGGAAGTTCTGCATTTCAAATAAATTCTCTTTTTGTTTTGCTAGAAACCTGAGACTTGAGACTAAAAAAATAACTACTGTAAACTGTAACTCTTTTTGAAATATCTTTGAAATGTATTTTTATAATTTCTGCGTAAAGCCTCTCAAATCTCAAAATCATAAAGCCGAAAGCCTAAAATTTAAAATATGACGATAAATAATAATCTTTTAAATGCATTCAAAATTCCAAATGCAACCGGCGAGACTCAAGAGAGAGAATTAAAAGCACGGATTACGATATTTTAATTAAAATCTCTGAATCCATCTAAATCTATAAAAAACAAAATGAATAGTTAGCATTTACCAGTGTGCAGTTATCTTTGGTGTAAAAATACTTGAGTAAACGTGTGTACCTGTTCTCATTTGTACTTGTAAAGAAAACTGCTCAAAATTCAGTATTCACTACTTTACATCAGACTTGAACTTTTACATCACAAATCCAAACTCTCAAGAGTCAAAACATCAAATATCAAATCACAAGTTTACAATTAAAACCATAATGTATGAACTGTACATTGTACATGATAATAAATGCAATGTACATAAATGTTGAGAGCAGCTGAGAATCTTTTGTGGTGGAATTTTATGCTTCTTGTTTTGTGTGTGAATGCCTGAGCAAGAACAAGAGCGATGAACTAATTACATTTAGATTTTACATTAATTGGTCAAATAATCAGTAGTGCAATCCCAAATCCTGTGCACAGCGAACTTTTTATCCTCAAATCCATCTTGAATCTTGATTCTTGAATCTTCAAAGCTCAAAGCATAATTTTGTACTTGTACATTATGATGATTGTGATTCCTGATTCATGATTCAGCATGAATAAAATCTAGCTTTTCAAAAAGACTCTCCGTGTTGATGTAGGTAAGAAAAGAATAGGGAAATGTAATTATAATTTTTGCCAGTGATAAGAAAAAAAGAAGAAGAAGAGCAGTTGTAAATTGTAAAGGTAATGGGCAAGCATGCATATACACAAATATAATATAAAATATAATATATCTAATACATGTACAATTAAGATATAACAGCACAAAATCAGTCAAGTCAAATCAAATTAAATCAAAACATAAAAACTTTGCTGTGCTGTTTGCTCAACAGATGAAAATACATCATACATCATATAATATGCATATTATTTTATACTTATTTTTATTTTATTATTCAAATTTATATTCTGCACGTCTTCTTTTGCGATATGAATCCAAAAGATGATAACGCTTTAAAAGCTTGAGCTTTGAATTGTGAGTTATAAAAATTTCAAAAATATAATAAAACAAAATCAGGAGACCGTGCAAAACTTGTTATACACACTTCTTCGTACATCGTACAGTTAAATACTAGATACTATAAAAAGGAAATAGGTACATTCAACATCTAGAATCTAGAGCTTTTCTTTATTCTGTTTTGCAGCTGAATATTAACATGTTTTGTCAATGCTAATCGGAATTCATAATCTATGTATAAAATATAAAATGGTGTGTATAGGGCAAAAAACACAGACACCAGACACACCGACTGATTTGAGCTTGTGCATGTACATAAATTAATTATACTATGTAGTTTTATCTTTGATACATGTATAATGTATAATGTTGATAATGTAGCCTCATCTTTTTAATATGTATAATTGTGGACGCGAGCAGAGCAATAAAATAAAATAGGAAAAACAAATGTGTATCAAACACTAAGCATCAAAAACATCAAGTATCAAGTTTTATGCCCTCACTTTTTATGGGAAAGGTCAATTATCCCAATTCCACATGATGTGAGATGTGTGAGGAGTGAAGTTGAGAGGATACATATTTAATATTTACGCTATTTTAATTTCACGGACCTTTATTATGATTACGACTCAGACTACGACTACGATGTACCCGTGAGCTGTGAGCTGAGCTCATTTTCTTTTACTATGTAAATGAATTAAATATTCCTGCATGGAAAATTCACACAAACACAAGATTGTGAAAAATTCTAATGTTCTAAATTCACCAAACATCAAACATCCGACATCCGACTGCTTACTATTTATTTTATTCATTGTTGACACTTCATAGTCAAATTCTTTGGCTCAAAACCCAAATTATGTCAAGCTCATGTCCCATGTCTAGAGTCTCTCGAGTCTTGAGGAAAAAGAAACTTGATACTTTATATACTTTCTGTTACATTACGTATAACTTATGCACAATGCACAGGATTCTTAAAAAAAATCGTAGCATAATTAAGCAGATGTGGATGATGAAAAAAAGGGAAATGCAAGGGAAGAGATTTTGACATGAGAGGTAAAAGTCCCAAAAGAGCCGAGTGAGCCGAGACACAAGAGACATGACAGTTGTCAAGACTCAAGACGCAAAAGTCAACATGAGCATTCAACATTCAACATATTTACCAAAATGCATTGTTGAGCACAAAAAGAGGGGAAAAAACAAGAGACGGCTGACCAAAAAGGACGGATGAAAGACAAACTAAATATTTAGTTTACATTTTACATACATAAATGTCCATTGTCCACGTTGATTATATTATACATCTGCATGTCATTCTTATTACTTGGTTCTTTTTAATTTTCTTGTGGTTCCTATTTTTTCACAAAAGGTAAAAGATGCATAAATTTTAATATCAGACCATTTTATTCATTATTTCATTAAAATAATATTAATGATAAATCCCAACTTAAATAAAAAGGTTTGTACAATACAAAAAAGTCGGACAGGTTTCACATTCTTCTCTGATTTTGATTCAGATCCAGATTCATGGAGACAGAATTAAAAGTTAAAAGGTAGCGACGAGCGACGGAGGTAAAAGAAAAAAGAGAGCTGCCCAAAAAATCCCAAAACACAAACGTACAAACGTTCATGTCATCGTCTCTTCTTAATCATCCTTCATATTTCATGATGAGGAAAAAGTCATGCATTTTTATTTACTCATTATTACAGTCCAGAAAATGAATGTGATATGGTGGTACTTTTGAATATTGAATATTAAGCATTATATTTATTCAAACATGTTCATTATTTTTACTTGATAATAAAGCAAAAAGTAAGTGATATCTATTTAGAATTTGGACAGTTGTGTGAAAAAACAAATAGATAATGGATAATGGAAAATCACAAGACACAAGACAAATAATACATAATATATACTGTACAATTTTTACTTTTTACGCAAGAGAGTCATGGTTCTTTTTTCCACAATCCGTCAAAGTTTTTCATACATTTTAATTTTCAATGTGTGAGAGAGAGAATTGATAAAAAAAAGTGGTGGAGTACACGTACAAAATACATACATATTACATATATATTCATATGTTTACATGTACAAAACTAGATGAAGAGAAAAGAAAAGAAGGAGGCGGTGAAGAGCGGCGAGCTAATTATTATTCAGCATGCAAATGTATTAGGTATTAAGACACTTTGCCTTAGCACGCGAAAGTGAGGATTGTGGGAAAATTATTCTCTTTTCGACGGAAAGTTCAAGACTCAAGGCTCAAAAGAGAAGAAGAAAACGAAGGAGAAGATCGAAAAGCATAGGAAAAAACCGTTCCCCAAAAGACAAGACAAGTGTGAGCAAAAAAAATTTCGAAAGCCTTACAAATTGCTTCTTTTGCCTTCTCCGTGAAGAAAAGAAGAGACGGAGGAGAAAAAACCGCTGGGCAATAATGACGCTCGATAAGAACAAGAGCAATAGCGTAAGCGATAAGAACAAAAAGAAGAAGACGAAAAGGGAGGAAATGTATCCACTTGACTGTATTCTGTATTTACTTGTTCTTGAGTCTAGATCCTTCAAAGTTCATCGCTGGACGCTCAAAACTTAAAAGTTTCTCCGTCTCATTTCATTTCATTTGACTCATCTCGTACACCATATCTCGTCTCCTCTTTACTCTTTACAAAGCTCCAAACTCCAAACTTGAAAGTCAAAACTCAAGTCAACTCCTACATTCAATTATTCTCATCATAATTCATAAAACCATCATCCATCGGTGTTTTGTATTTTGTATTTTGTGGATTGTGTACTTTACATATAATATAGAAAATATACAATATATTATGCTCAATATTCCTTTGAAACACATTTCCCAAGACGAAGAAGAACAAAAAAAAAGATACACTCAATCAAATGCCCACATTACACATTACACATTACACATAAAAAAACAACTCTGTAGAATTTGTCCTAAGGTAAATTTACATCCAAATCCATTTATTTCATATTAAACTATTACAGCATTAGCATATATACAAAATACAAAATATAGATATACACAATACACAGTAAAGTACATCACGTCATATCATATCATGTTTAAGATTTAATATCGTGTCTTCTTCTTCTCTTTCTTCTTGTTCTTGTGTGCTGGTGGTATCTTTGACTTTTTTTTCTTTTTTACTTTTTCTAGTTCATCGTTCCTCGTTCAGTGGTTAAAAACACATGCTATTACAATTACAAGCTCTTGAATTGCTCTCTTTCTTTTGACTGTTGACTGATAGCATGTCCATATCCATGTTTCTGATACTTTACTTTGGTTTTGGTTTGGTTTGACTCGACTCGGCTCGATTTGGTGTGGGACTTCAAATACGAAGACGAATAAGACTTTTGTATTTTGTATTTTGTATACGATTAATCTCTTCAAGTTTCAAATGATATCATAAGTCTCAAAATCCATGTAAAATTCATTGTGCATGTAATTTTTTTTCTTTCTCTCTCGTTTGCTCTAATCATTTAAAATGAGCATAAATCTTACATGTACATTTTGTATTTGATATTTGATTGTTGATCCATACGTAAATTACCTATTATGTATATCATTTGGATTTTGGATGTGGATGTAGATGTATGAATCGGAATTATGAATCGGAGTCCAAATAAGTAGTGAAGATTGAAGAGTAAGAGTCAGCAGTCCAGTTTAGTTCAGTCTAGTCCAGCCTACAAAAAAAAATTAATGATATATTCTGTGAAGAATCTTTAAAGAAACAGACTTGTATAATAGGCAAATCATCATCACAAAGTAAAGTAAATACAATAGTAAATACATGGAGCAGGAGCCACACAAAACACAAAGCAAAATACAAACCGACAAGATACAAGAACAAGACAAAATAATCCTGTGGATACATACAGCATACAGATATTAAATATTACACATTACACTCAAAATTCAAACAGATTACAATCAAAACCTATGTAAACATTTAGATTATCAAATAATTGTCTTGTATCTACACTGTCCATTTGAAATATGCACGTTTACATTTTACAAGTACAAATGTACAATGAACATGTAACGAGAAAGCCACAGAACTATTGTACAAAGTACAAACTACAAAATACAAAATACAGAATAGAGAATACAGAATCATCCATCAGGTTTTTCCAGTTCCAAGAAATTAAAATATGTGTAATGTACTGGTTAAGTGAAGAGAACATGGTGAATGGTGAGTACTTTGTTTTGTATTTTGTTGCCGTTTGTCTGCTGCCGTTCCCATTGCCGTTTTTATGTACTTAAACCATATCAATTTTTTTTGCTAGACTACAGGCTTTTCATTTTCATTTGGTAAAGGCCATCATTCAAAAGAAACATTATTATTACTTAATTAACTCTTCAAACATCAAGAATCGAAATTCCAAAGCTTTAAAATTCACAATCAATAAGATTCTATATCTTTTTCTAATATATGACGTCCGAAGAAATGCTCATAATAATTTTTACAAATAAAATGAATATTATTCGCAGTAAATTATATTTCGTTACAAAACTGTTACAATATCTGGATGAAAAAAGCTATGTGTACTTAAATTGTAAATTGCAAATGTTCATGTAAATCCTGATAAATGAGGAACTTTGATTTCCATTTCATGTTTGGATGTTTTGATGAGAATGTGCGAGGAATTTGACACACGCACAGCCCAATGTAAAACGTATCTGTAGATAAAATGAAAATGGTAAAATGGATAGGGATTGAAAAACTGTGAACAAATTTCAAGGGGATTTCATAAGAATTTCCTACATTATGTAAAACATTATTAAATAAATAAAATGTGAAATGTGGAATGGAAAATGGAAAATGGAAAAAGGTATAAAAAAAGAGGGAAAAAAGTGCTTTAATTCTAAAATGCATATGAATTTATCATTCTAGATTTTAGAATACAAATTATATGCACATGCATATTTGTTATTTATCTAATATCTAATATGTATATTGTGCATGTATCTTCAATGTACAGTGTACAGTGTAAAGTCTAGAGTCTAGAGTAATGATAATTTGTAATTCGTGTTTCTTGATGGAGTAACTGATAAAAAACGGCATAAAATGTAATGCATGCTTGTAACCTAATGCAAAAGGTAAGAGGTAATGTAATGTAAACCAACTTTGTAGTAAATTGTGAGTTCTCGATTCTCGACTAAAAGGTACAAATGATAGAGAAACACAAACACACACACACAAGCATTTTATGTACAATGTACATGTTACATGTTGACAGTATAAAGTATAAAGCACACACAGAAATTGTGTAAGTTGTGAGTTGAAGAGGGGACAAAAAACGTTCGTCCGTCAGTCTCAGTTCTGAGTTCGCATGCAACAATTTAAATGTGTACGATTGTGTACAAAATGTTTCATGTTCTGGTATCTCCTTTATCTACACAATCTACGATCTACATAAATATGAAATGATTACAGAACCCTTCATCCTTCATCATTTTACGTTTTACCATCAGAGGCACACAGAAAATAGAAAATACTCTAGTAAATAGCCACAAAGATTATCCTTGTCAATTCTCAATACAAAATACAATAATGTCTAATGCTTTGAAAGTTGATAGTTGAAAGCACCGAGTGCCGATATCATAAAAAAGTAAAAAAAAAGTACAAGTACAAATAATATCTTTTACTATAAAAAGTTTTGTTTCCCACCGACCAAGGATTTTTCTATGGTCAAAAACGAATATTATTAAATTATGCATTTATATCAAGTATCAAGAATCAAGAGAATCAAGAAAACTCGAGTTTTTTTTTGTTACTCCATTTATTTTTATTCAATTGGATTGAATTGAATTCATGCTATTCTCAGTCTTCAGTCTTCAGTGTTTACTGTTTACGTAAGAAATGTTTTTTCTGTCCACTTAACCATTTAAATATATAAGCTATAATAAAAATTACAGTGCGGTATAAAAGGTACAAAAGGTATAACTGAAGACTGAAGACTGAGGACGGACGGCATGCCATGTTATACAATGATTATAAAACATGATAATATTATTATTATTATTTATTATATTTAGCATTGTGTAATGTATAAGGCATTGTGAATACTAATTTATAATATGCAGATCACTTACGATTTACAGCTTATTTCCTTAATTCGAGTTCACATATACGATTAAACAAAAGGCAAAAGACAAAAGAGAGACAAAATTCAAAACTCAAAACTCACACCAGACTCATTTTCATATTGTACATCAAACATAGAACACATGTGGATTATAAAATATTTACAACTTACAACAATGGTCAACGGGTAAATGAGAAGTGAGAAAGGGGCAAAATACTTTATATATAGGTATTATGATACAAAATACAAGCGATGCATGGAATATGAAATATGAAATTACGGATATCATAATAATGTGCATTATCTCTTATGTATGCAGTATGCAGTATGCACATAGAATGTAAAATGTAGAATGTAGAACATTTTACTCGTGTGAAACCATAAAAAGTTTTCACAGCAAAATGCAAAATACTCGAGCACATAAATAATAAATGTATGCATAGTATTTAATATTTAATAATATGCATATCATTAAGTTTTATGAATCATGTCTTTTGTACATGGCAGAACCATTTTATTACTTATGTATTCATTTATGCAGCAAAATTTATTGTTTCAAAAATTAAGCATTATAAATTATAAATTACAAAAACAATACTTTCATGCATATTAAATACTAATAATTGTAAATAGTAAATATGCACATACGAATATCGTATAACCTTGTGAGCTGTGAGCTCTCAATTGTAAACAATACGAATTACAAATTACAAATGCAAAGGGAAGAAAATAGAAAATTAATATGTAAACAAAAACAAAAATATGGAAATTATTAAAGAACAATGTTGCATAATAATTATGGTAATTCAATGCTTAACTCAAGCGTCTAGTTTGTCTAGTTTGTAGTTTATAGTTAGAGCTTAGAGCTTAAGACGAGTAATTTTTTTATCTTTCCGTTCAATCACGGATCTAAGGAAAACGAGTGCGGTTTAAAATTACGATATATATAGCTAATTAGTTTAATCACCATACTTGATTCCTTCTGACCTGACGGCAGACAGACTTTTATATCGTAATTCGTAATTTGTTTTGGTTACGCCACATACTTGAAGAGAATGTAAATTGTTTGCATAGCTTTTAATTTCAAATTTCAAATTTGCAAGGTAGTTGTTAGTTATCTAGTGTGAATAATTGTTGATGGATGAGCAAAAAGTATAAATATTTTTGTAGAATGTATTTATGATATTTAGTACTGGAAAAATATTCATTAAAAAAAGTTATTTTGTCCTTTCAAAGATATTTAAATTTAAAATGAGCTTTATATACTTAGTACTTTGTAAATTTTAATGCAAAAAATCTAGTCTAAATTAAAAAGAAAGTTAAGACAAGATGAAAAGAGAGAGAGAATCGTTTACTCATCCACCCGTAAAATAAATGGTCCATGCTGCATATGATATTATATGATATGATACAGTGTGGAAAAGTTTGAGAGAAGAAAAGAGATTCGACTCCGTCTCCAACTCGTACTTTTTTTTATACATGAGCACAACTCGAACGCACAGGGATTTAGAAACTCTGGAACTAGGAACTAGCAACGCTATTGATCATATAATATACTATACGCAGTACATGCTCCGTTTATTCTCTTTTCTCCGCTCCTTTAAACTCTGGAGAAAATAGGCAGGCGCAAATTTGCATAGTATTCTCTATCATAACTCCAACCAACGCCGACCAACTCCAGCTCCAACTCCGATTCAGCTCTACCTTCTAGACACTCTTTGTCCTTTTCTGCGTTTCTTTTCCGAAGTATTTGAATCGACCAGAGAATACGCATTTTTTATATTAAAAAAACCAGTGCTCCAGCATTCAGGATTCAAAATCATAGTATAAAGTATAACCATAGTTACATCCTACATGCATAATTTTGTACATTATTCACTCCCAGCTCAGCTCTCACCCACACTCTTTTTTTATGCATTCAAAATTCAAAATTCAAAACACTATAGAGAAAACAGAGTACAGAGTAAGTACATAGAATATGTAATAGAAAATTCCGCACTCCATTTTTCATACTATACACACGGAAAATTCATGCATGCATTTTGTCCTCATCTTGAACTCACTTTTGATATCCACTATCTATACAAAAAAAAAAGACACTTGAAACTCCAAACTCAACTCAACTATCAACTATAGTCAAAGAATAAAGAAAATTTGGAGGAGGGAAAAGATCCTCCCATCATCTAACGATCAACTATTTTATATGCACTTGAAAATCATCTTTTCACATCTGCCAGGAGCAACGACGTCCTCAGTCCACAGTCCACAATCCACAGTCCTCGCATCTTCCCCATTGAACACATTCAAGATTCAAGTATTCAAGTATTCAAGTGCATACAAACTAGATACAAAAGTGGATAAAAAATACACCATGTTCACATTCTTCTCCTCTTCTTCTCCTCCAAACAGACACGCTCACGCTCTTTCGCTCTCCCTCTCACTCGCACATCTCTCTGCATATGCAAATTGCGCATGGAATTGAATCAAGTCTATATATTCTACATTCTACATTCTACAGCCTACATTATAGACTCCAACTCTTCTCTCTTCTACCACGCCACGCCAATCCAATCCACTCCACACCACATCAACTTTGCATCTCTTTAAACTCAAATCTTTGCCCAGCCTCCCTACACATATGTACGCAATTCAATGCACGAGCTCCGCTTTAGACTTTAGACTTTTTTTAGTCATCTTTTTCTTATTAAATGTACAATGTATAATGTATATCGATCTTTTCTTTCTTTATTCTTTTTGTCCCCTTAAAAATTATTCTTGTTCCTTCCTTTTTCTTGAATTAGTTTAAAAATTTGCATATAAATTTGTAAAAGGAGTGAATCGGGATCATCCCCTGAAATATCAAATGGGATAATAAAATAATACCAATAGCTTCTTTGACACCTGGAATGTGTTACAAATCACCTAAATCTACTACATGATTTTCCCACGTGTGCATTTGTTATTATTTGTTATTATGCGCGTAGTATTTATATGTACAAAGTAAAATGTACAGAATACAGAAGCTCTAAATTCTACAATATAAAGTGTACAGTCTACAGTTAAATTGAAACTGCTAATCAGCAATCAGTATTCAAATTATGATGGTGAATCCGTAAGTAGATAGCTGTACAGTGGAGACATGGAGATTCCCATACTCTCTCTTTCTCTCTCTCTAATTTACTGAGGAAAAATTAAAAAAAAAAACAGCATAAAACATGCATTTGGAACAACCAAGTTGAACAAGTTGGTTGTTTGGTTGTTCCTTGTCGTTACCTCTCTCTTTCTCTTTCTTTGGTTTTTGGTCTTTGGTCTTTGGCGCTGGCTAAGTATTACAATTTACAATTTACAATCTACAATCAGTCTCGTTCCAGTCTTTTCCGTCACGCACGGCTAGCTCAAATTCTTGCTATATATTTTATTTCTCATGAAACGGAAGAACGGTCTATGAATATTGAGCAGTATACAAGTATACTGTAAAGTGTACATACAGAGTAGAGTATGTCTGTAGAGTTTTTTTTACACAAAATATGAAATATGTATATTATTCAAAATAAATGCAGGCATGCAACCCAACACATCATATCATATCAACAGTCATATTTCATATTTCATATCCCATCACTTTTCATTCATTTAATGTATAATATGCAAAGAAAAACAAGAAAAGTTACACCACAAATCCATCAGTCATCAGTACAGAGTACAGAGAATACAGAATCCTGATGATAATAATGACGGTGATGAGGTAAAATGTTCATTGTTCCTCTGAACTCTGTTCTCTGGATTTCTCAAAATTCAGCTAATAATAATAAGCTCAATCAACTTGGAAGGAATTATTATTATTATTTTCTGAAATCTATAATATCAAATATACTCAATGTATATGTAAATATATAGGATTATACCGTACGTACACATTTTAATGAGCCATTATTATTACATATGTACATCTAAAAGTATGGAGAAAGTAGCAAGTAGTCCGTAGCCATGGTCCATGGATATTGGATATACTTTGAGAAGCCTGTATGTAAATTCATGTACTAGTAAAAACAAGGAGAACAACATTGGACTTGGTTAATCGTAATCGTAATCGTAAATCATAATAAAACATCATGATGCATATCCAAAGAAGATGGACGGGTAAATAACAAAAACAACAAATCCATGTATATGTTGTATTATTATGGAGTATGGAGTATGGAAATTCCAGCTTATTTGAATAAAAACTCGAGCGAAAAGTTTCTGTTTGAGTTTTTAACTCTTTTTTCTTTTTTTTTGATTCTTAATTCTTCATGTGTTTCATAATACGAGTACGAGCGTGAAGGATGAGCAATTCGTTTAAAAAGTAAAATTACAACTAAAAGCTATGTACAATGTACAATGTACATTATGCATTAAGTGCTTGGTGTTCGACTTTCGACTTTCAACTTTGGACTAGACTAGAGAACCGAATCAAATTGCTTGAGAATTATTCAAAATTAACTCTCGAGTCTGGAGTCTCAAGTCTTTTGAGTATCGAGACAAGTCAAGTTAGCTAACCCTAAAACCAAATGAGGGTCATTTTAGATTTCCTTTAAAGTCCAATGCTTTTCACATTAGTCAATGTTTTATCATGTATTATTCAATGGGATACGTGGAATATGCGTAGGCTTCTCAACCTTCAACCTTTAAAACAGACAGACAAATAATGAATAGTGTAAACTTTACAGTGCTACGATCAAATCACAAGTTAATTATGTGCACTCTATTCAGTTTTTCCGTACTTCAGTACAAAGACAATTTGAGTTCTCAGCCAAAGCTACAAACCACAAGTATCAAATTTTCAGTTTTCAATTTAAAACTACAAACTACAAACACAGTTGCAAATACAATGGACCGGAAGTGAAAAGATTATAGATTTGAGACGTTGAATAATTTACATGTTTTTTTTTTGAGTCATTTGGATTTAAATATTTAAATGGATGTAATTTATCAAGTATCAAGTCAACTTCTGTGATTCAAGAAAAAGTAAACAGAGTTGAAGATAAACGTGATAGTTTATGTGTAATGTATACATTATGTGTGAATATTCAATATTTTTATATGCATGATAAATGATGAATGTATAAAGTATATCCATTTAAATATTAAAACGTTTTTTTTCCTTCTTAGTCTTCGTTCGTCTTTCGTCTTGGACATGAGCACGACTCTGACTCTGGCGAGTAGAAAAAGAGGAAAACGTTCAGTTTCAGTGGATTTTGTGTAATGTGTAGTGTGTATAGGTACAAACTACAAACATGTCTGTAATAATAATGCTTACATGTGTATCATGATTCATGATATGAGAAAATCAAATACAAAATACAAAATAGTGCATGTGCGGAGACTTGAAGAATAGAATAGAATATATGTATTGTAGAATGAATGTAGAATATTACTTCGTCGACTCCTCGCCCTCTTAGATTAATTGTAATGAATGAAAAAACTCGTCAGACTTGCCATTACGAGAATGTTATGTTGTGCCTTCCATAATATGACTAATTACACACATTTCCTTTATGCATGCATAAAACTTACTATCAAAGACAACAAGAAAGAAAGAAAAGGACAAAAAAACCTCCTCACTTTACCTTTGAGCCTTTACCAAAGGGACTTTTCCATTTTCCATCACGTCATAAAAACATTTGCTTAGGTATAACCTCTCTCTCTCTCTCTTGCTGTCTTTTTTACATTTATGGAGAATCATTATCATGTATAATCATTCCGTTTTTTCTTTCATCCTTCTTCTTTGCTTCACATTATCTACATGACTCTTTTTTTTACAGATAATGTCTGTGTGTATTGTGTATGTTCTCTTAAAACTAAATCAAACCAAACTAATGTACTTGAAGCAAATGAGTCGCCAGTGTAATAAAAATGTAATCTATCAAAATTGAATGGTACGATATACACAAAAAACGTATAGAAATTCAAAATTCAAATGTGTTCACAATTTATATTCTCTGCCTTTACTTTTATCTTGCATCATAGAACACAGAGCAGATATTTGGACTTACCGCAGAATATTGAATATAATATCTATTCCGAAATTAATGAGGATTTACGTATGAGTAAAAGTCATAATAGAACAAATTGTCAGTAGTTTCTGTACAAGCAGCTTTACATGCAAAACATTAAAAAAGATCAAATAATTCTCATAGAACAGTAGACCAACTATTCTAACTATTAATATGATGGAGCTTTTGTGCACACTTGTGTAAATGCACATTACTCATCTTTTTCTGGGAGTAATGCTGCTAACACATATTGTAAGGTGTAAGATAACAGCATCCACCTATGTGCATTGTAATGGTGATTGTGATCACTGAGCCAAAAGTATTTGCACAGTACTGATTAGTATGCAGTATAATGACGCAAAAGGCACATAATACAGGCTACAATGCCATTGGAATGCTTCATACTTACTACTTACAATAAAACCAAAATGAATTGTTTAAAATTACGCAAATGTATGCAGGTGCGGTTTGCACTTGTGGAACTGCAAATGAAACTTTTCAAAAATCTACAATACTAAAGTACGGATCTGTATAGTTATATCTGCATATGTATGTATGTATGTCCTGAACTGTATTTTGTACACTGCTGGACACAGGCTCTGCTTAGCTATACTACACTGCCTAACTATATGTATCTCATTCCCCTCTCTCGCTCTCTGAGTGTTCGGCAAGCACACGAGGGTTCTATACGTCTGAAATCGGCCGGCTAGGACAGCTGGCCTTTGTAGCTTAGTGGTAGAGCATCTGACTTGTAATCAGAAGGTCGAGAGTTCAATTCTCTTCGGAGGCAGTTATTTTTTGAGCTTTTCGGATCCGATTTTGGTGTATTTTTACCATTTTTGAAGGTTTTTGCACCATTTTTCGTCAGTTTTTGGAATTTTGACACTGAAAAGTATCAAAATTGATGGGTGGACCTTTTCATTAGCTCAATAGAAGGCAAAAATGCATATCTGCAAGGTATTGTGTATGTGAGTGTCCAATTTGCTAGTACGGAATTGGAAAATTAATATTTTCTCGTGTTTTTGTCTCACATCACGAGTTCATTTTAAAAATGCTTTTTTCTGCATTACAGACAGGTGTCTTCTTACTACAGGAAGTAGAAATACACTATATATGTTAGTGATAAGCTCTGCGTTTGCCCTTTGTCTCCCCCATGATCAGAATACTCCAAAAAATCTAATTTGAAATGATATAATTATTAGTACCAATTTCTTGTGAGTATTCAAAATCCAAAACAAGAAACGTGTGTAGTGTAGCGTGTACATGGTAAATGTATTCACTATATCTAGTGTCTTGTGTTTAGTGTTGTGGTCTTTTACCTTCTCATGCATGCAGCCATCATGAGCATGAGCATTATACATTTTTCATCATTCATCATAATGGTAATAATGATAGTCAAATCCGTAATAATTATTCCTCATGTGATTTGGCGATTGTTTTTTTCATTTTGGAAACGAAAACGAAAAGTTACATGTATCA
Source organism: Sminthurinus signatus (assembly GCA_019776565.1). Classification (NCBI taxonomy): domain Eukaryota; kingdom Metazoa; phylum Arthropoda; class Collembola; order Symphypleona; family Katiannidae; genus Sminthurinus; species Sminthurinus signatus. Next base: position 66,126 of record JABASP010000196.1, read on the forward strand.
TGGTTGATCTTAATATATTTTTCGGAACAGTTTTTGAATTTTTGCTCATTTACTGTTCATGACTGAATTTATGTTGTACTTACGTTCTTTTGTTACCACATATCACGCCAAATATCAAAATGCCAGTAGCCACTACAACTCAGGTTCTTCTTCATGTATGCTTTCATAAGCAGTTGCTCTACACTTCCGACAATGAAACGATTCTCATCCTATTAACTAATTTCATTCATATGTACGTCTTACGTCTACAGTAATCTACACACTCAAACACAAACTTTTAGATAACTTTTTAACAAAGGGAGGTCATTATCAAAAAACCAAAAAATGAGAGCGTGAGCTATTTGCCATTTATTATTAATATTTATATGCGGTTATTAACCTCATTTGTACCATTAACTATACGTGTAACATTTTACATCTTACAATATTTATGCTTTTTATACGCGTCTCGAAAAAAAGAAGACGAGTTAATCAAATCAAACCAGCCAAAGAAACGCGAAACGCGAGCGTCTTATGTAGAATGCTAGACGTATCTGTTATTATTATTATTTTTGCACTTGAAAAAATTAAAACAAAAAAGAGGTAAAATATACAACATACAACATACCAGAGTAGATTACGACGAAACGTCGGGACGACCGGAGACGAAGGTCCTCCATAATCACATAGCTAAGTTCAAGTGACATTTCATTGCCAATATTTCATGTCACACTCTGCGCTCGCTTCGCTCGCGCAGATCACTTGCTTGCAAAAGGTCATGATTTAAATATCAAAACAAACATTTCAGGCTATTTTTCGTGATATTGTACACTACATTTCCCCTTGCGTTTTTTGCTATATTTTTTTCATATTTCGAATTAAAATTTAAATGTCTTCTTGGGTTTTAGGACATATGTGCAAAACTCTTACCAAAGTCCGTTGGAAATTCCTGTGCCCAACGGACAGAAGACGATACATGCAACTTCCTTCTGCACTTCCCTCCGGCTCCGGCCAACAATATACTGTATATGCTTTTACTAATCAAAAATATTGCACCTCTTGAGCCTTGAGGACAGATATTTGTTATTTACATGAAACACGAATGTATGTATAGGATATTTCATTAGGCAAGAGCTGCAGGAGATTTTCCCAGAAAATATAAAAAACGGACCAGAGTGAACGGAGAAGATAATGGAGTCAAAAACAAAACAGGGAATAGATAAATATATTTAGGAATGATAATAATAATAATCAACATGATAGATATGGAAGTCATTTTCCTATATATTTTATTATGATATTACAAATGAGTTTTGTTCTTTCGCTCTCTTTCTTATTCTTTTGCTGTTGGGTTCTTCCTGAGTCAAAATGATTATTAAAAGGACTGCCAATATTTCATTGCTAATTAGCTCTAGTTATGTCTCTTACAAGATACTTAAATATCAAGATATCACTCGTGGATACGCATGTAAAATGTAAAATGTTCAATGTTGAGCGCATCTCTTTCTCTCTCGCATCCACCTAACAATGGCTAATTAAGGATGGTTGATTTCTCACAGCTCATCTTTTCTTCTCTTGTTTAGTTTTGTTTTGTCTTACATTATCCTTTTATTATTATTATTATTATTAGTATTCTCTTTTCTCTCGCATCACATCATCATTCCTTCATCACACTTCTTTATTGATCATTACAATTTACACGGTACATGACTGTTCTATGTATAATGTATAATGTATCTAAAATGTAGCAGTCATTTCCTTGCATACATTTCTCCCTGTGATTTCAACACATTAATGTCATTCCATCTTTAAAAAAGAAGCAGAAGAAGAAGAAAAAGTCGTGCTACTTGATGATATATCGCCAAGACATGTACTCAAAACTCCTAGTGTAATCACTAATAGGAAACATTAACAATCAAAGAATCACAAATGGACAGGATGAGGTTTCTCGTCTCTTTTCTCTCTCTCTCTCTCTCTTGATCTTTTCTCATCTCTCATCTTTCATCTCGTTAGCATTGGATTTATAAAGCTTTTCTTCTTCTTCCTCTACACAATGTTCTCTATGTATATATAATTTTTATATGTACAGGTATGCTTTTTTCAATGGTTTAGGTGTACTTTATATTCATTGCCACAGCCAGAAACAGCCAGAAACACAAACACAAACACCAGCAGGCGTAATATGAGTCATAAAGAAGAAGCATTACTGGTTAATGTTTGGTCCTTGCATTATTTATTATTTATGCTAGAACAATTTGAGCTTGAGATTAGAAAATTTTTACATATAAAATGAAAACACCATGTAAATATTAAATATGTACAAAGTAAGTACAAAGAGAGAAGAGAGTAAAGAGAAAGGAAAAGTCCAGACTTTAATGCTCATGTTCAATGTTCAATGTTCATGTTGATTTTGATGTTGATGAGGACGTAGAAAAGAAAGAAAATGCGTTTCATTCAGGATTCAGGATTTAGCTTCTTCTTTAGCCTTTTACATTTTACACAAATGTACATATTATTATTATTATTTATTATGCATAATAATATAACATTATCTAGTATATAGTATAGAATACAGATAGATGCAAGATTTTCCTTGTGTGCTTCTGCTAATCTCAAGATAAAAGAAAAACTTGCACGGATCATTACCATTTTTTGAATCCATCTAAATTCTAAATATGTGTAATGTGTACAGCAGTGTCCA
>JABASP010000197.1:0-68729 GCA_019776565.1 Sminthurinus signatus
TAAGCCCTTTTTACCCGGGTAGGAGGATAGCTAAAGAAATTTCACAATTTGTTCAATTCCTAAAAAGAATAAGAAGGGCAGAGACAAAATAGACAGTGAAAGAACCACATCCTTCCATTTTCTATTTTCCATTTCCCAACTTCCATCTTCCTTGCACACATCATGTAAGAAGTATGAAGTTGACAAACAATCCGCTTTTGTCTAATATTTTATGCTGTTGCTCTACATCTATATTTTATATACTGCTGTATAATGCCGAGCATATGTCATATGTGTACTAAATTGAATCCACTATTCACTATTCTACTACATGATATTACATATTGCGTGTTTCATCCTTTCTATATTTTCCATTCTCCTGAAATCAGCTTATTGTGTTCTCTGACGCTCTTTTCCGTCCTTCTCCTTTCATATTTCAGGGTTTCTTTTTCCAGTTTCTTCTTTTAATGCAAAAACTCTCTGAAAAGTCTCGGAAAGTTGAAAGTTTTGTATTCGCTGGTCGATGGTGAGAAAACTCGTATGTTGATGTTGTTGCTGTAGTTTGTAGTGGTAGCGGGCAGTGTTGTTTGTCATGTTGTTTTCTGACTACCTTTTCTTTATAAAACAGTATTAAGTATTTCAATATTTTATCCATATTTACATACAAAGATTTTCCAGCGGCTCCTTATTCCAGAATTAATCAAAGGTACTAGATCTAAAATCTATCTAAATTCTAGAAACTAAAGAAGTACCTTGAAACACAGAGTTAAGTTTTAATGAGTCATGCATATTTTATTATTTACTGTTTCTAATAGTGCTGAATCATGAATTATAAATCATAAAGCTCATGTCCGGTGTTAGTTGTGAAAAAACTGTGAGTAAAAGCAATAGCGCAAAAAGAAAGCTAAATGTCACACGTCAAACCTAACCAAACCAAACGAAAATGTGGTAGAGTTAAAATTATTGAACATTGTGTACATGAAATGCATAAAATAGATCACTCAAGACGATTTGCATTGGGCACGTAAGATAAGAAATAGTAAACTGTGTGCATTAAGTATGAAGTGGCTTTAAAATCCCCTGGTGGATCTGGTTAGTCCTAAATGGAGAAAGAGTGTGTAGTGTGTACTGTCCAACTAGAATCAAAGTTCGCGGACTCGTGGAATTTTAATTGTAAAATATGAGCTTAAATTTAATATTTAAAAAAGTGAAGTAAATTATTTTTATATGTTATTTATGTAAGTTTAGTGAATTTTAGTTACGTAGAGTTAGAAATTAGTTGACGTGAACTTTGATTTTGGATGGACTGTATTAAGTATGCAGTATGTGTTTTTCATACATTAAAGTATAGACTATAGATGCATACGCTTCCGTGTACATTGAACAATGTAAATACTATATTCTACATGTGTAAAATAATATAGTAAAGTCAAGAAAGACTCGGGATTTTCCTCACGAATCCAAAAAGCTTTAACCCTTGGTAAACTTTCTTTCTTTCTTGTAGATACATCCCAAAAGACTACTTAACGCATATACTCTAGACTCTCCAGACTCCCCAAACGCGGGAGCCCCGAGTCCAGAGTCTACAGAGTCCATACCAAGACACAATAAATAAATGATGGGAGAGAGAGAGACAGAATACACATAGCACAAGACACATAGAGAAGGGAGAGAGAGAAAGAGAGGAAAAGAGATAAAAATCATATACACTCAGTTTTTCACTTTCAAGTGTTTCGCTCTTGACACTAATGTCACATTTACATTTACATTTTCCCCAAGGTCAGGAGGCTGTAACATAAGTCTGCCAAGCCAGAGACCAGACTTCCTGAGATAGATGGAACATGAAAAGGTCTTCGTCCTTAGTCCACAATCTACATTCTGCAACATCGACAGTAGACAGTACAACTTACCATGCACATTGTACAATGTACATTGTACAATGTAGAGCGTCAAGTGTAAAGAGTAAAGATTGAGTAAAGTGTAAGCTGTACATTGTACATGGAAGGAGTTCATAATTAAAAATAAAATACCGTAGAACGTAGACAGTAGACAGAAGTCGCTGGACTGGATACGGTTTGTTTTGGTTTGGTGTTTGGTTTGACCATTTCATGAGCATAAAATGTTCTCACCCAACTTAAATCGTTTATTGGCCATCGACTGTTCATGGGTCATAAATACTGTACAACTTTTCCTTGAGGGTGAAGCTTGATTGATAATTTTAATAGGAAGTGGATGATGGTAAAAGTGCCCGATGGAGACCTACAAAACACTTGAAAGAATCAATATCAATATCTTAATGAAAAGCAATACAATAATGAAATTATTCCCGAGTATGAAAGGTGCATCATTTGTATACATAATTAATTAATGCAGAATGAAGAACAGTAGAGAAAGTACAGATAATTTTTTTGTTGCGTGACAAAGCCGCTTCATTTTATTTTATTTTTTGTTATTCTCGTTTGTGTTGCAAATGCAAACAAACTTATTTTTTTGTATTTATTCATCATGTTTTTTCAGCATTGTAATGTCATGCGGAATACAGATAAATATACCGTTCTTTATCATTTATAATAGTAGATATTTTGTCTTACACACTATATATTTTTCGGTACATTCTTAGGTATTTTGGCTGTGAGTGGCGATGAATTGAAGGGGCACCAGCCTTTTAGCTAATTCATTAGTTAATTAAATTTGTGCGGAGTTCTATATAATTTATGTTCTACATTATCACTATAATTATTAGGGTAGAAACTCATAATTCATACACCCAGAAATCATAAATCAGATTCATATATATACAGTTACACTCTACTCTGAATATACTCTAGTGAACATACGAACATTCTTTTGATACTGGGAGAAATTGGAAAAACTCATTCACAACTTGAGTGAAAGCATGATACTGATTTGTAATATTTCATTACTTTCTTTTTCTAGTTAAAAGAGTTAAAATACTGCAAACAGTTTTAAACCAATTCAATAGATCAAATGATTATGTTTATTTATTTATTATGGAATAAATTGGGACAATTGAAAATTGTAATTGAGCCAGTTCAAAACATTGCATGCAAAATTAACAGGAATGTATATTTTTTTTAAAATCTGCATATGCTTTCACTCTCTAGAAATCCGTAGTAAAACATTACAAATAAAAGTTTCAACCTTTTGGACACCAAAACATTTTGTTGATTGATTATTAAGTATTATTGTTCTTTTATGTGTATGTTTGCACTTTATTTTGTGCTGTATGTATTGTATTGACAATTGACATACATGTTTGTTATTCATTTCGTTATTTAAGTTATTTTATTTTTTCTGGCAGTAAATAAATATTATGCCTTAATGACCCTTTTAGGTATTTTATTATTTACAATAATTTCTTTATCAATCTATGTACCTATGTATTTAACTTCTGACTGTACACTAGATATTTATATGTATTTAGATGTACACCATTCGCATTTTATTGTATTAATAATACAATTCATAATATTTATACATACTTTTGTTGTATCACATTGATATCTTACATTTATTTTTTGAGCTTCTAACACTAATAAATACATGTACATGTTTAGTTATGCACTTTTTACATTTAGGGGGAAATCAAAATAAATTTATCTAGAATTTAGAATCTAGACCTTGTGCCTTTTACATCTTACATTTTAGATCGTATATTATTACAGCTACATTTACATGTAAAGACTTTTTAAGAGAGCATTTTTCAAACTGGAAAAATGGATTTACGATGGATTTTAGATATAGGAGAAATAAAGATTTCATAACGTTATTTTCTCGCATCTCCAAACTCCAAACTCGTAGAATCCTTTTTCGACTTTGAAAAATCTCACTCTGTCAGTATTTATTTGTTATTTATTCGTATAATACATAAACAGGTATGCACAGCATTATTAAACATTCAACATTCACATAAATGTTTAACACAGAAAATAGATCCACACAATGATTATTATTTCTTTAAAAATAAAAGTAGGTTTACACCCATCAAAATAACTAACCCTCAAACCGCTTTTCTTCTCTTTTATACACATGTAATTACACATATAAACAGGAATGTGTACTTCTACCATTTATTTTTTCACAAAATAACAATATTACTACATTTTACATATTATATTGAACTTTTTGAATACAACTATTTTTTATACCTATAGTTTTTAATGTGCGTACAGTGTACACTTTACACTGTACACAAATACTTATTTAACGATTAATGATAAATAAAAAATGCATGTTCTGCACTTTTGTATTTTTAATTTTATTGTTATGCATTTCTTAAATATGAGAGAAATAAAATATATGTAGATTTGTGCATGGTTTTATGTATCATGTATAATGTATAATTAAACCTTAATGTCTATAGATTATACCTAGTGTGGATTATATATCATTTACTTTTTTTTTAGGTACAATCGATTGTTGTTCACTTTCATTGTTTGTTTTACAGGTTACATACGTTGCAGGTAAATGTAATCTTTTCTATAATTTGTAAGTGAGATTTCATAGCAAGAATAATATGTATGTTTTGTATATATATTGCATTTTAAATTTAAGAATATAGACAGCAGATACTGTATTTTTTTTAAAAGTAAGTACTTTAAAAGTAGTGTAAGTACATTATAGCAATTATTAGTAATATATATATATATATATGTATATATCTTTATTTAGGAATATCTGTATAGGTAAGAATAAAACTCTTTTTTTAAACTCTAGATGTTGAAGTTTGATTGACTCGCCGCATTAAGTTCTCAAGAAGATTGACTGAGGTAAAATTAGCTCTGTTTTCTGTTTTTACATAATATTTACTAAATAGTAACTAATAATTAATAATATCTTGTCATTCATGTCCTCCAGCATCAAAAGGATTGGATTGAAAGACGAAAAAGCTTTTATGGTAATGATACAGTATTCTTTATTAATTTTTGCCTGCAGTGTAAACAAAGAAATACTTGACTCTTATCTCTTATCCTTTTCGTTTTTCGTTTATAATTAATAATTCATCCTGATTAACAATCAACGTCATCATTCATAATCATAATCGTAATCGTAATCTACTCAATTCATATTTCATCTTGATCACTGATCAACCTTTTAATATTATTTATGTTTAGAAACATCACATATCATTATCATTTATCATACATTGCACATTCTATGTCCAACTGTCTATTGCACAATGTATATTATTTTGTATACACTGACAATCGCACCAACTCATTTTTCTTTTTTTGTTTAAGTCGGTGAGAACAATAGGAAAAATACAATATAATAGAGCTGATGACTGAAAATTGAAATTGACAAAGGGGTTAAAGACACCCATGATTTTTCTCCTTTTATAATCATCACACTTCCTTTCACCTCCATAATTTTTCTTTCTTTCTTTCTCTGATTTATTTATTTATTGACTATTGACTAGGGACTATTGCAGTTTTTTTGTGGGTAAATAGTAAATAAATAGTAAATGCTATACTTACAAGTTATTGTACTTTGTGCTGGAAGCTGGATTTTTGGAATTCTGGAGAAAAAGCAATATTTCAGATTCCAGATTTCAAACCTCTGTTCTTTCCATCCTGTTTCTTGTTTGTCTATTTGTGGATTTTTGGTCGTCCATCATTTTGTCATTTGATCATTTTGGAACTGTCCAACTGTTGGGGGTGAAAAGTCGATAGAGTCTATAGAGGAGTCTGAAAGAGTTTGGATTTGAGTATAGTTTATACTTTCATACATGTAAGAGAAATGGTAGTTCCGGAAAAAAGAGTAATAGAGATAGAGATGAGATGGTGAAACTTTCTTCGTTGTCACTATAAAAGGTCTCAGTTTGTAGCTTTCTCTTTTATGTTTTACATTTTATTATATTTTATTTAGTCTCTTGGCTTGTGTATTGTAATATATTGTATGGACATATTGTATTGAGAATTTACAAGTGAGGATTGTCAATTGGGAATTGAGGCAGAAACTGAAGGACTATTAATGCTCTAAAAAATAAAAGTATTTGTTTACACTTATGTATACATATATAGATTATAGATGTATACATACATTATACATATTTTCACACAACATCCATCCATCTATCCATCTTTGGAGTTTGGAGCTTTGAGATATTGAGAATTGAGAATTGAGATATTGAAGTTTTTCGTGTGTCGTGAACTTTCTATATAAATTATTGAAGAAGTATAAAGTATAATAATATTGCTGGTGCTATCTATAATCTATATGTATTTTTTCCACTTGATGTATGTGATATAGATAATGTGATTTTTGTGCTCTTGTCCTTTTCCTTGCTCTCTCTTTTTTTCCTTTTTTTGAAAGGATTCTCCTCTTCTAGTTCTAGTTCCAGATCCAACTCCAGTTCCAGTAACAACTCTATCACTTCCAGCTTCTCACTGTATTGAGTATTGAGTCCTGAGTACTGAGTTTGGTGCTTTTGAGTGTAGATCTACAATACACAATACATAATCTAGAATCTAGAATCCAGAATCCAGAATCTACATCGTTTCGTCCTTCCATTCAATTTTGATCCTTTATATTTGATTTTTTTTTATCCTTCTTTCTTTGCCCTTTCCAGTTTTCCACTCCTTTTTTTCTTCCAGCTGGTATTCGTCGTCGTTTTCTACTTTTTCTTCTTTCTTCTTTCTTCTTCTTTTTCTTGTTCGTAGTTCTTAGTATTCTTAGTATTTCTGCTGCACATGGACGATAAAGGAAAGTAGGATTTTATTGTATTTGTTGGGGGAACAAAATATTTTTTGCCGTGTCCTGAATGAAATGGGATGGAGAATGAAGAATTGAATGGTGAATGGAGAATGGAGAATGGATGAATTTTGAGATGCGGTGGTTCACATACATAAAATACATAAAATATATGCACATAATACAACTTGATACAGTTTTAGCTATAGGTATTGATAATTTAGGGTCGTAGTCAACTAATGGCACACTTTTCCCTCGTGAGCGGATGGAAATTTTCAATATGTGATAGATGAATATTTTCTTTGGCATGAGTCGTTTCCAGGATGTCGCAGAGGCGAGTAATCTCTTTGAAAATGGCAATTATTCTCCAATTGGTTTTAGCACTACACTCCATGTGGGACAACTTCCACTGCTTCCTCACCATGGAGCAAATATCTCGCCTCTCCCTCGACTCTAATGAGGTGGAGGAGGACTGAGGAGCCGAGTTGGAGGTGGTCGAAGATGTGGACTGAGAAGAAGCAATCAGGTCAAATTTATTGGCTACTATGAGAACGGGAACGTTGTGCATGTCTCTGGATTCATAAATCTGTGTGTGTATAAGTGAACAAGAGAAGAAGAAGAAGAAAATTAATAGAGGAAATGAGAATCGGAATCGGAATCCGAATCCGAAACCGAATTTTTATTTTACAAGTTTCAAGAAAAGGCCCCACAAGAAAGTAGCGAGAGAATAAAGATAATGATTTTTCTATACTCTTCCTCCTTTCTATCCTCTTCCTTTTGCTCTCCTATTTTTTTCAACAAGAGCTTCTCCCTTTGTTCAATTTTCCCATGGGCTTTTTTATGAAGGAACATTTTATACACATTTGGTAATTAATGGAAAGTACATGAGTACATGAGTGGATAGAAAAAAAAAGTCTTACCTGCTCCTTGAGAGCTTTTACATGTTGAAATGAGTCAAGGTTAGAAGCATCGTAGACGAGGAGATAGGCTGAAGCACTTCGGATTGAAACACCTCGATTCCACTCTTCTAATGAGTCCATTGGAAAATTTTTCCTAAAAAAAAAATAAAAGAGAGAAAAAAGTGTGTGTAAAAACTAAAGGAAAAACACTAGAGAAAGAAATTGGTTTCTTCCTGAGATTTATGTAGTCACCCTTACTCATTTCCCATTTCAGATGAAATTTGTAGTATGGTGTTTAATGATTTACGATTTTTGATTTATGCACAAATTATAGATGAGAAATTTCAAGTAAAGCATGCACATAAAATATAAAGTATAATATAAATGAACTTACAGCGGTGGTAAGTCTAAAATTTTCAGTTGGTAAACTCGATTGTCTAACATGACGGTTTGACGGTGTACTACAGGCCGTGCGGTTGCAATGTATTCTTCAGGGAACGTATGGGTTGCGAATTGCTGGAATCATAAGCATAATCATCATCATCATAATTATAGTATACTTCCATACATATCTTTAACAGAGTACAGAGTATATAGTTTTTACTAATACATGTATAAAAACATATTGCTTTTGTAGAAATGAAGTAAAACTATTCTTTGTAGAATCTAACATCTATAGATATTTCTGTGTACACAATATACAATACATTTCAAATACCAGAAGAGGAGTATGAATTATGTGTTACATCATGCGTGCGTAATTTTGCAACTGGGGAAATGCTCTCGGAATTCTCACAATCTGGAATCTAGAATCTGGAATCTTGTTTCTCTAGATTCTAGATTCTAGATGTTCTAGATATTCTAGATTTGAGATTTTAGACTTTTGATTCCTGATTTCATAGCTTGTACATTGTAAATTGTACACCGTACAAAGACAATCCAATTATTTTCATACAATCAATTTTCCCTTTACGCAGCTGTTGGTCTTTACATTTCAAAAATACGTCTAAAATCTCTACTTTGTACAGGTTGAAGGTACTACTAACGTACAAATATAATACATAATATTGAGTGGAACTGGGAACAAGAGCAGAATAGTACAATACCTTTGGAATTTCTATTGAAATCCTAGATATTCTAGAATTTTCCCTCATCTTGTTTGACTTGGCTCGTCTTGTGACTTGTGATTTGAATCAGAGCTTTGAATTTGACGTTGACTTTTATTTGAATGCGTCTTTGATATTTACCAACAATTCAAAGAAAAAATGTTTTATCATTAAAATTTGTTTTTTTACGTAAGTAAGAGTAAATCAAAAGTGGCAAGCACCAACGGGTACGAATACGAGTACGAGAAAGAGCACGATTACGATTACGAGGAGTAGGAGTAGGAGGAAAATTGAGTTTTTGAAGAACTTGGACGAAGACGCGCAGCGTGCAGTGTAGTGTGCATTTTGAAAGCTGCTTTCTTTTACTTTCTCTCCTTTTTTTTCTCCCGTTTGCCCAAGATTATTATTACAACTGGATTTTACTTATGCATGTACTTTTGAGTTTTGAGCTTTGAGTTTGAAGGAGGAAATAACCAGAGCTTACATAATTTGCTTTTTCAGTCTTTTTTGACAAACTACAAGGATTTTTTTTAGTCTACCCTCTCATTATCTTTGGAATTATGTACGAGATGCGACTTTGACTAGGATTACAAATACAAGTTTTAGAAAAAAAATGTTTAAAATACATATAATATCAGTAATTCATAATTCATAATATTTTCATAAATACTTTATGTTCATAAATTATAATAAAATAGGTACTGAGAACTGAGAATTAATCCGGCTATTATTATTATTTTTATAATACTTTGTATTTTTTAATCGCTTCATTTTATTATTATTCCCTCATCTCCGCTAGATTGTCTTTTATCTTTTACAAATTAGCTGAGTAGAAAAAGCTTCAATTTACGATGTACAATGTACATAATACGCCTTCCGTCTGTCTTCTGTCTCGTTTAAATATGTAGTGGGCTTATTTATACTTTGAACATGGCTGTATTTTGTTAAACAGCCTGAAGCCTAAAATGAACATCAAGCGGAATCAGAACCAAGCCAGGGAAATTAATTCCGGGGAAAAGAATGGACTCTGAACCAGAACCAGAACCAGAAAACTCAACTATGTAGAAATCACAAAGTACAAAGTATGAAATATCAACAGTACAAAATACATAATACATGATATTTTCATTTTCATTTTCATGTTTTGTAAACAAGGGCTAAAATATGTATTTTGTACATGTATTTCTTCATCAAACTCGCAATTCACAATTCAACATTCACAATAGGTCAGAGATTTCTCTGTATTTTGTATTTTGTATTCTGACTTGTGAATTGTGATAAAGGGAAATTAAGTAGTTTCATAAATATTATTCTATGAACGACATTCCTTCGAGGCATTAAATTTGTACAGTGTACCATGTAGATGCTCAATGTACATTTTACATCGTACACAGTGTACAGTAGACAGTAAATAAATTTAAGGAAATGAACTATTTGCATTCCCTAAACTCCCTCTTTACTCTTCATTAACCCGCATCCACAATCCACAAGCTCCACCAACAACAACAACCAGCTGCCTTAAGAATATAATATTATAATACTACAACATTTTCTAGATCTAGAAAATCCAGATCCAGAAGCTGGAGAATACACAGAAAAATTCACAGTAAACATTCCATTGTATATTTTTTTCTAAGGCTTAAATACTGCTGGATCCTGGATGCTGGATGCTGGATACTCTATAATTTAGTTTAGTTTCATGGGATTCTGACTTCTGCGTTTTATGTATATCTTGTATAAGTATTAAATACATGTTGCATGGATGTATTATGTACTGGGGATGTTTTTGCATGTGTGTGAAAATGGAGTGTGTTGTATTATGTACAGAGTAACGCGCCTGAATCATGGCTCTAGACTCTAAACTCTAAACTCTAGAATCTAGAATCTCTACTATTCTGACTACTGACTAGTGAAAGAGATTCCAACTTCTAGATTACAGCCACTGCTTTCCTAGTCTGCAGTCCTTTTGTTATTACTTGTACTGGGGAATGAATGAATCAAATGAGATTTCACTTCCACTTTTATCACATTAAACTGCATAACGATGCAATTACACACGTGCATTAAACTTTAACACTCTTTTACTTTATTCTGTTCTCCACCCTTTTAGAACTAGAACTAGTCTCCAGCTCACATTCACTAGACACTAGACACTAGAATCTAGAATCTAGACAGTAGATTGTAGATGGTAGATTGTGGATAGTAAATGCAGATGTGTAAACGGAGAGAGAGTAATAAATTAGACACAGCCCATAGCTGTCATTATCACTGCCATCATTATTATCACCATCAGCAACAGCAGCAGCAGCAGTAGTATTATCTTCCTTATTATTATTATTATTGTTATAAATTTGATTAAGAGATTTGGATTTATTCAACATCCCCTGTCGCTTCCAATAAACTTCCTTTTATAAAAAAGAGTAAAAAAATAAGAGAAAAGAGAAAAGACTGCACTACATAAATGGGTTTCCTTTGCCATCGGCTCTCAACTCTCAACTCTCGACTCTCGGCTTTCACTTTTTTCCTCCAGATTTGATTTTAGCCTTAGCCTTGGTTTTTTTTTTGTGAGTTGTGAGTTGTGAGGAATTAGGAATTCAAAGCCGTAGTATCCTAATCTGATACGCAATCTGTTTCCATTCTACTTTCCATTGACAGCTCCTTCCCGCCCGGACTACCACCCGCTCGGCTACTGTTATACGTTATACTCCTACTGCTTTTCTGTTACTCCTTTACTTTTTTCTATTTATCTAATGCGCTTTTCTTCTTTTTTTTTATTCACGGGGCAGACTTGTGTCTCTTATCCGCTGTATTCATCTGTATATGTATGTATGTATGTATTTCAATTGAGATCAAAGAAGGAAAGATCATGGAACAATAAGCAAGAAAGGAGAAAGGATGAGTAAAAAGAATAAATAGAGATGTAGAGAGATAAAAAAAATTGCCATCATTATCCTATATACTACAGTCTCCAGTCTACAGTATTATATTTCCTATCCGAATTTCAGCAGTATAATTCATACAAGTCACAAAAGTAGATACATGTCGATATCGATATCGATAGATTGGTATTGGTATATTATGCACATAAATGTTATGCTTAAGTAAATTTGTGTCAGTGTACAAAGTATACAGTCTACAGTCATCTTACACCTAGATACATGTATTCATATTTATATTTGTACATTGTACATGTATATGATAACCTGGGAAAAACTACCTTGTAATGTCAAAGAGGTTCAGGACATGCATTTGATTTCTGGCTTCAACTTTACTTCGCACAATCTCACAATCCCACTTTTTCTTTCTTTCTTTCTTTCTCTCATTCTCTTTCTCTTTCTCTTACGCTTACTTTTTACTCTTTAGCTTTGATTTATCCGACTAAATCCAATCGGATCCAATCCATCTGACAGCCTACAGCCTTTACCAAATCTGCCGTCTACAGACTACGTTCTACAATATGCAGTGTACGGTGTACAGTGTACAGTTTCACAGTTTTATCTCAAATCTACAAGCTACAAGTCTGATCGTCTTAGGTTCTGAGACACTGTTAAATCAATATTACGTTCATAAGTAGCACAATTCTGAAGGTTTTGTGTTCCCTCAGGATATATTTCTTGTACTTTCTTCTCTTGTAATCTGTAGTTTGGAGCTGCATTTCATTTCCCCATATATACATGTACGTTATGTATTTTTTCCAATCCTGTAGATTAGATTGAACTGTAGAGTCTAGAGTGTAGAATGTTGAATGTGGAGCTCAAAGTATAAGTGAAACTAATCATGAGTTAAAGATCAATTGGCAAATGGAAAATCACAAATGGAGGTGTAACCTTTCCTTTCAACTTTCTTTTTTTTTCTATTTACTCAATCCTCACAATCAATACTTAACTTTACTTGTCATAAACACCTCAACTTTTTATTTTTTGTTGTACAAGTTGAAGCACAATTAAAGAAAAGATAAAAACAAAAATCTTTTTTGTATGTTTTGTTTTGCATCCGTATTTGTAAAGATGGTGAAAATACAATACACCAAGTCAAGTAATCATAATATGATAATTATTTTAAATAGTTGCGTTAATTACCTTGATAATTGCGCTTTTTCCAACGCCGGCTTGTCCCAATACCACGACTCTACACGTCGCAATATCAGACATGATTAAGCGCATCTCCACACACATTCATTCCTCTCCCCACGAAGTCGGAACCGCGAGCCTGTACAGAAAAAAAGAAAGAAAAAACATAATATAAAGAAAATGGTGATATTAGATATTAGATACAAAATGCACAATGTGCACATAAAATTTTTACATCCCATAACAAGATTATCAGTGGTACATAATACATAGTACATAATGCAAGTAGAAAGTCAAATGGAGTCGTCAACTGTAATAAAATAAGTCGGAATGTATTCTTCTCTTGTATTTGTATTTTATGATGTACATTATTTGTCTCTTTCTTTTATGCATGTGTATGCATTAAAGTTGTGAGGATCTGAATTATTCTACATTCTAGAATCTACATGAACAGTGAACAGTGAATAGTGGATAGTGGAGCTGAAATACAGATATATTGGACCAAATTTGTGTATATTTGTGTACATTATACATTATACATGCTTGAGTATTTCATTGTATGAAAACCATAGTGTAGTGTGTGCTGTTTCTTTCCTAGTTTATATTCTTTATCCTCCTCATGTTTTGCACCCTGGCAAAAAAAAGAGAGAGGAAAACTCCCTACAGCGGAAGCCAAGTTAGAGTCAAAGACTGAAACCAAAACGGAATCCAAATACAAATCTAAATCCAGATCCAAATCCGGATCCAAATAACAAAACCAAACGAGTATGAGCAACTAGCTGATTTTTTCCAGTTCCAGTTCTAGTTTCAGTTTCAGTCTCAGTCTCAGTTTTGGTTGAGTCACCAACCAAAACCAAGCAGGAACGGATACATGAACGACTGAATGAATACGAATAAAAGATTGAGTCAGGGAAAGACACTGGTGAACACATGTACCCATGTAAAATGTAGAATGTACAAAAGATTCAACATCCAAAATTCATACTCTTTACTGTACTGAGAATCAGAGTTGGAAGAAAAGAGAATACTTTTTTTTAACATAATCGATACAAGTTTTTCAACGTCCCGTTGGAATAAGAGTAGAATCTAATCTCAAAAAGATCATGATCATGATCATGTTTTCTCCAAAGACCATGGAATTTCCCTCCGAATTTTTTTCCACACAGTTTCTTATTCTCTTGCTCTTACTTTCTGTTACTTTCTCTTACTTTCTTTTCAAAGTCAAAGTCAAACTCTTGCTATTTGTATTACATTCGTATTTTATTCAGAGCTCAGACACATGGTACAAAAAGGTACAAATATACAGACAAATCAACATGGGAAAAATACTGTGCACTTGGCGAATCCTCATTTTCCTCATCACAGTTTGCAACATAATGTACTTACAAAACATTCAATATGATGGATTAAAAAAATACGTCCTTGCTTTTTTGTATCTTTTTACAACAATAAATATTCACATAATAAAATTACAGTGGAGATTTCCCTTATAAGACTATAGACTATACAATTAAGTATTATAATACCACAAAATTTGGAAACCAAAATCAGGATAAAATAAAAGGATTTTACTTGAAAGGATTCTATTTTACTTCTCTGTTTTTGTCTAGTGGGTACTCACATTCTAAACAATTTACAATCTAAAATCTACATTCTCCACTTTCTACCGTCTACTCAATTTGAATATGCGTCCAATTACATTTTGTGTCATGGTGATAGTCTTTTGTTAGCTCGGATCATGGATAATGGATAATGAATAATTTTTACATTTTTTCCCAAAGAAAAAACAACACAATGTACAGCACAAAATAAAAAACTAAAATACAAAATACTAAGGATTGAGGACAGGATTGAGGACTTTACTAAGTTCCAGGAACTAAGTATTAAAACTACAACTGTATGTGCAAAAGAGAAAATCTGTAATCTGAAATAGTAGTTTATTTCAAATGTCCGAAAACATAAAAAAGACAAAAGAAAGAAAAAGGATTTTCAGCTATTTTTAGAATTTTAAAAGTATTTTTTATTTTTTACCCTTGTACAATTTTGGTAATATACAAAAGTATTAGTGTATTTTAGTACTTTAGCATTTGGGAGTAAAAGAAAAGATAATAAAAATGCAGGAGCTGTAGACCGTAAGTTGTAAGTACATTATCTAGATTATTTTGCATTCTTTTACTATAAACTTCTTAATATGGTTCAGCATACAGTTGAAAACAGGTAGTAATATTAAACATTGTACAATGTACACGATACAGTTTATCGACATTTCTAGCTGTTTCACGTATTCACGTCTCCCCTTATTTTTTATTAAGGTACTAAACATGTACAATGAACAATGAACTGACGACTACACTATACACTACACTTTTACTATTTTCTCTGGCATATTTTCTTTAGCTCATGTGTAATTTTCCACATTTTCTCACCCAACTCTCCCTTTCACTGCATAAAATGAATGTGGAAAAGTATATGGGGACGAAATGTGATCATGACACTCATTCTCACAGGAAAATAGTGGCCGCCTTCCTCAATTACGACTGAATTGTCTTTACGCTCCAACCACCTTTATATTATTAGTATTAGCACTATTATTATTATTACACATTATGGTGTGATGCAACAACTACTACACTCTTTCTATGGCCTGCACTCCCACTCTCAATTCTCAATACATACTTCCATTACACATTTGCAGTAGTTTCAAGTACAAATTGTATAGCCAAAGGATTCCAAAACTCCAAAACTCCAAACTTCAAACTCCACTCTCCCCTCTAATGACAGACAACACATGCCAAAGAAAACGAAAACGAAAACGACAATGACAATGACAACGACAACAACGACCAATGACACTAATACTACTACTAATAAACACAACACGTACAACGCGAACTTTCTCTCCTTCCTTTCCTCGTCTTACTTAGAAATGTTTTACTTAGAAAAGAGAGAGAGAGAGAGGGCTGAACTGACCTATACAAGAAATACCCAGATAAATGAGGATGAGGAGCTAAGACCAA
Source organism: Sminthurinus signatus (assembly GCA_019776565.1). Lineage (NCBI taxonomy): Eukaryota > Metazoa > Arthropoda > Collembola > Symphypleona > Katiannidae > Sminthurinus > Sminthurinus signatus. The sequence goes on from JABASP010000197.1 coordinate 15,786, forward strand.
CGGATTGGAATTTACTGGAATTTCCTCAACTTAGCTCCTACTCTTCCAGCTTTATGTGAACTTTATGTTGCCATTGGCATTGTCATTGTCTTTTTGATTGTCATTGTCATTGACACTGACATCCACATCCACATTCACATTCACATGGAGACATTCAGTCCTCTTCCCATCCGCATCCCCAATTTGTCTTACATGATCCTAAATAAAATGAATGTGCTTGGTGCTTGGTGCTTGTTCTTTGGTGTGTTTTAAATATGTATCAAAGATCCAATTCCAACTCCAGTAACAAAAACAAAAACAAGAAGGAAAACAAAGAAAGGGCAAAAGTGTCAAGTGTCTTTTGTAGTGTGATATATTCCAGGATCCAGGATGAGCATTGAGCATTGAGCATGTATTGGTGAAATTGTCCGTGATCCAGCTGCATTATATTAATAGCTGTGTGTATTATATAGCTACTTTTCCATTTCTCTTCTCCCTTTTACTTTGTCCTGAGTGGTGACATTTAAAGAAAAGAGAGAGGGAGAGAGAGAGAGAGAGAGTCAAAGTTAGAATTTGGAATTTCCAGTCGGAAGAGTTATTAGTTGTATTGAACATTAAACATTGAACATGGACTAGCAGTAGTTGAATATGTTCGCAGCTCACAGCACACTGAAACTGAACTGAAATTCCAACTGGAGCATAGAAATAAATAAATAATATCTATATATCTATATATATCTATACTAAATACTATATCTATATAGTATCTATATATATATATACTAGATATACTAGATATAAAAGTATATATAATGTATAGATATAAATATGTACTAAAAGTTTATCTATATGTAAAATCCACATTCCACATGTATGAAAAGGTGCAGTATAGACGCGTAAATTTAATGGATGGAGAATGGCGACTCGATACTAGATATTAGATACTTGATAAAGGATATCAAAGACAAAGAGCCAGATAAAAGTGTAAAGGTACCTATAGCTTTTTAGTTTCTAGTATTTAGTATTTAGTATCGTGAGCCACACACAGAGACACACAAAAGTTGTGGAGGTTCCTGCATGTTCAACATTCAATATGGAATGTTCCATGTGCCGAATCACCGTAATTAAAAAGATCAAATAGTATCCTAAAAGCATGGTGTAAACGGATCGTAAAAGGTAAAAGGTAAGCTGAAAGAGTTGAAACAAAAATTACCTAAATAGAAGAGCAGTTGTACATTGTAGAGAGAAATACACAAAGAATCAAAGAGGTAGAAATAGCGAGAGTCAAAAAGGGAAAAGACAAAAGACAAAAGGTGAGTAGGGAAAAGGGAAAAGGTAAAAGCTTCATTGCATAATTCTTCTCTCTCTCTTTCTCTATCTACCCTTTTTCACTTTTACTTGTTCCTTGTTTCTTGTCATGTGTAAATAAAATGAGTGAGCGGGATTCAAGCATCAAGAGCCAAGAATCCAGAATCCAGAAGGAAGAAAAGCATTGATTTCCTCCATTTACATTCCTACATATTCCTAAATTTTACATTTCTATCTACATCATATTGGCACGGCATTGGATTGGCATTCCCACAAAGTGAAAGTAGAGAAAAAGGAGGGAAAAGTGAAAAGATGTAAAGTAAAGAGTTGAACTAGAAACTAGAATAGAATCCAGAGTTATAGAAAGATGGAAGAAGAGAGGAAGGAGTGTTGCTGGTTGAGTTAAGTTGAGTGCCTGCTCCTGCATTCTCCATTCTCCATTCTCCATAAGCCCTGTATCAAAAGGTACAAACAGGGAAGTGAATACAGTGTACACTGTGTACGGAAAAGAAGGAAAAGAAGACCAAGTGGGTAATACTGCAAGTAATCCCGTCAGTCGACAGTCGACAGTAGGCAGTAGATAGTGGATAGTGGATAGAGCTTAACTTTCACTCCTGCCATCAGTGCATACTGCTTCCAAGAGACTGATGCTATGCATCTATAGTCTATAGTCCTCCTATACTTTTTGTACTATTATTATTATTATTACTCGACTTTCTCTTACTTCCTCCCTTTTCTAGTCCTTTCTTTCTGAAGCTGATTCTGCTTCTGATTCTGTCTCTGATTCTGAGCTCTAGTTTGGTTGAGTTGAGAGTTGAGTCGACCTTCCTGCATGAAGGAAAATATATTTATCGTACACACACATCTCCATCCTCCATCTTCCCTAATACATATTCCTATATTATATGTAGTTAGACTTAGTTTCATGGCTCTCTGGTCTCTGGATTTGGATGGAAGTGAAGAGTTGGTGGATGGTAGATGGTAGATGGTAAAAGTCTCCTTTCTCTTTCTTTTAAAGTTCCTCTTGACTATTTGTATTTGACTGTCTACATACAAACCTTGAATTTCTACGTTGTAAGTTGTACGCTCCACATACGTGCATACACAACTCGAGACTACAGACTACAGACTAGAGATTCAAGTCTCAAGCCTCAATGTCAGGGATTCGTAAGTGTTACAGCCGTGTTTTGATGGTGCGAGTTTGGAGTGCCACTGCCACAGTGCCCTTGCTTTTCCTTTCCTTTTTCCATGCATCCATGCACCCTCAATCTATGTCATATCCTCCATCCAACTTTTCTCCCGTTCAAAGCACAGTGAAGAGTGTGTCATTCAACGTTTCTAACGTGAAAAACTTCGGGAGAGATGGATGGATAGAAACAAGTACAGGCTGTATGTAGGCACGCATAAATACTCCTGTACTAAACATGGATCCATCTCTCAGCAGTGATACCAGTATCTGTATTATGAAACAACTCTTTTTCTTTTTCCTTTGGGAGTCTCTTTTGTATTTTATAGCTCTGTTCCATGTTCCATGTTCTGCTCCAAAGCTGGATGCATGTCTGTGTGTGTGTGGAATAGATATGTTGAGAGTTTGGAGTTTGGAGTTTAGACTTGGGAGTTGGGAGTTGAGAGATAGATAGAGATGAAAGGAAATTCTTCTGTGTAATATGTAATATTCCATGTGCAATGAATAATAAAATACAGTCTACAAAATACAGAGTCTGGAGTCTAGAGTACATTATTCTCTTTATATACTGTACATAATACATTATGGCTCATGTATTACACATTTCATGTTGCATGTTTATCATTTTACGCTTTTTATACTATACACCAAACGCCATACACTATGCGTACGAATTTTTACCTTTTGTATCAATGCCATATTTTCCCCTTTTTTTCTTCTGTTCATCTTTCATTTCGTATATAATACTTGCTGATATTTTCATTTTATAACATTTTATATTTTAAATTTTACATCTTTTGAATCATAAAGTAATAAATGGGAAATATTTCTTTATTCTCCATAAAATGAAAACTATATTATGAAGAGTTTTTCATATTTGTTGAATGTTCTAGAATATTTAATATTTATACATGTGTAAATGTACATATAAGATAGATTCATAGATGGATAGTGGTAAGACAATGACAATGGCAATGACAATGAGTAATGGGGGAAAGGAATGGCGAGAAAAGTTGGATTTCGGTGACCCATCTAATTCTAAGAGGTGCTTTGAGCATTGAGCTTTGAGCTTGAAATTCCAAATTCCGTATTCGGAATTCCGATTCCCCATCCTCCATTTCCCGTTCCTGTTGTCAGCGACTCAGACTTGTAGAAAGTACATAGAAAGATAGATAGATATATAGATAGATAGAAGGGAAACTGGGAACTGGGAACCGGAGCCAGAATTGGAATCATTAGAATGACTTTGGTCATTTTTACCTTGACCTAAATATCCTTCTCGCTCCAGTTTCGGTCCCAGCTCCAGCTTGCTATTCTCTCTCTCTTTCTACGCTCTCCCCCTCTCTCACTGTCTTTATCCAGCATCCAGCATCCAACTTCCAGCTTCCCGTTCTCAACCACCAACGATCACATAATACTCACTCTACGGCCTACACTCTACGCTCCACACACACATTCGTATTCGCATCCACATTTACATTCCTCTCCACCTCGTGTTTTCCATGCTCCGAGTTTTGTAGACTCGTAGACAGATGAACAACGAACAACGAACAACTTTCCTTTTAAAATTGATCGTCGATTCCCGAAATCCTATTCCTCCTACACTACTTTCCTGCGTGTATCTCAGCACGCACTACATACGATATGGAGAATGGAGGATGGAAAATGGAGAAGAGAAAGAGGGAGAAAACTTGAATCAAACTCACAATCACTTTTTACTTTTTACTTTCCTCTTCTCACGTTACATATTACATCTGGGCTCCAATTCACTCTTTTTTCTGCTCACTGTTCCCTGTGCACCATCTTTTCCTCTAGATTCTAGACTCTAGACGCTAGACGCTAGTTTTGTAGACAACTAGTGTACAGTTTGTTGGATGGATACCTTTTTCTTTCCTGCTTGCTCCCGCACGCCCCCATTATCCATTATCCATTATACACTGTTCATTCTACCTTTTCACTTTGTACTTGGTACTCCGTATTTGATACTTGATACTTGATACTTTGTACTTTGTACTTTAGACATTGCCGTGAGCTACAATAATGATGGTGCTCATAACATCGCTTCAAGTTCTCCTCTATAAATACCTTCTACATTAGACATTAGACGGTTTTATATAGACGCCTTTCTTTGTACTAAATACAAGTACGTAGTACATAGTTCTTTCATTCTCTTCTCTTCCCTTTTCCTCGCCTTGCTTTCCCTGTCATCCTTTAATCTTTTGAACGACTTCTCTCTTTCTGTTCAACATTCACGCCAAAATTACTGTAGAGAAAGCTCCTACCTTTACATTTTCTAATACAACTTTGAATAAAGTATACATGTAAGATATTTTAGGCACTAAATGCTTATGCTCATTCTAGCTAAGTCTGCAATCCAGAATCAAGAATCCAGAATCCCGGTGATCCCGAATTGAGACTGCAGGCTGCAGGTAATCATAATGATAATGATAAGGATGATGTTGATGTTGATGCTGACGCTAATAATTCATAAGCTATCTTCATACTTGAGACTTGAGACAGATTCCCGGTTCACTGTGCAAATAAGTGGAACGAATCAGCTGGAAAGAGACAGTGAGGATCGGATGTAAATTAAAGATCATGTTCACCTTCGAATTTCGAATTTGTTACCATGCTTTGGTGGTGCGATTTCCCCTCAAGTATTTTTTACAGTTTATTTTTATTTTTTTACAGTTGTCTGACTTTAAAATACTAAAGTATAGAGATTGGAAATTCGAGTAAATATTTATATAAATTTAAAGATTTATTAAAATTTATACACAAGAATATCTGACTAACAAAATGAAAATTAGAATATTAAAAATTGAATTAAGGGAATAGAAATAAAAATCATCCACATGAACAAAAATTAAAAAAATTTAGTTCTCAGTTCTCAATTCCAAAGGCTTCTAATTTCTGATTTCTAATTCAAAGATCCATCTTAAGATTCATGTATTCATAACTCATAGCTCATGTGGTTTTATGTGGATTATGGATCAGCACACATGATTCAGTATTCAGCATGATCGCCTCTTGTTAAAAGTTAAAAGTCTGGGGAAAGCTTGTAAGTGAAAAGAGTGAAAGTAAAAGTAAAAGTGTAGGTTGTAGATTGTGGATTCAAGATAAATCGATGCTGCACCGTTTAGTCTCGAAAAGTTTCCAAGCTGCACCAAACTTGGGACTTGTAACCCTGTTCTCTTTTCCCCAATGAATTTTTAACCAACATGTGTGCATAAACTGTTTCCACTGTCATGTATAGAACGTGCATTCTAAAATGTTAATGTATTGGGTTCCCGTTTCAGCTCTTTAGGTTTTCAGGTCTTTTATTTATCCCTTTATCAACACCAAACACCAAACACTTTAACATCCCAAAACATTCTGACATTTCCTACACATATATGAACAAAATCCTTTCTTCTCCCTCGATTTTCAATTTATTCACCGTATAAATTTTAAATTATGACTCCACAGCCTACCAGTTTTAGTTTTCCAGTTTCCAGTACTTTCTAAATTATACATGATGCACAAAAAGGTACCGTAAAACCCCACATTGCGCATCTACTACCTAAAAACTACAAACAGAAGACCAAAACCAAGTTGTGGTGAAAGATTCTTTAGATGTTGGATTTGGATTTTGGATTCAGATTTAGATTAAAATTTCGATTTCAGATTAAAGATTGTGACCGAGATTTGGATTCAGATTGAAAATCCAAATGTGTACCAAGAACCAAAATGAAGAGGAGGGGAAAGGAATTGCAATTAGCAGAGTCGTTCTAGTCTAGTTCAACTTACACTTCCAAGCATGCACATTGCACATGGTACACAGTACACACACGTACCAACGTTCCATGTTACACGTGGGTTGTCGCTGAGTTGAGCTGAGTTGAGTTGTCGTGTAAAAGAGAATAAAGTCAAGTGGCAAAGTTTGTCTTTTCCCTTTCAAGTCTCCCGATCTCTCCTTTCTCCACTTGACTTTTCTTTTGGTCTTTTCCCTCCAAACTAAGAAATTCCATGTAGCTAAATTACTTTGGCAATCTTTGTAATTATAAAACTTGCCATGATTAACTCGGCATACATGTACTTCCCATTAGAATATTACACGTTACACACCACATACGACACATTTGAACAGTATCTACAATCTACAGGGATAAAATTAGATTTGGATAATGCAGATCTACTAATCTGCAAATTGTAAACTCTCAACACTAAACTGTAACCAACGTGTTCAATTTTCCATGTACTTGAATACAAATGAACAAATGGAAAGTTGTAGCTTGTAAACTGTAGACTGTAGAATTTCATAGCTTGACAAAATTTCTGCATATACTCCATAGAATTTGTCACATGTTTTTGAAAATGCTTGACAGTCTCTTTTATGAAAAGATGGAATATCAAATGTGAATCATAATTTAAATGTACAGATTTGTTAGGATTTTACATCATTAATTGAGTTCATGTGGTAGCAAGCGCAAGAGAAAGAGAAAGTATTACAGTGTTCAATGTACAATGTTACATTGAAGATCACTCAAATCTCAAAAATCTGTTTATTATCGTTTACAGTGTCACATTTGAATACTCCTCTAATATTTTAAACACGCACACTTGTAGAAAAAGCCATATGCACATTGCACATCCTCATACTTTTTTATTATGTACAATGTGCAGTATAAAGTATAAACTATAAAGTATTCGAAGAGTGCGTAAGCGAGGATTTGAGTCAGAAGACGGAGAATGTAAAATAGAGGATGGGATTTTCTCCAGATAAACCAGAATGATTAACACCGAGCTCAATTTAGACATGGGAAACTTACTCGGTGTTAAAAACACACAAACTCTAGACTCTAGACTCCAGAGTCTAAAGTCTAAAGTCTAGACGAAATAACATGGACATGGACATGCAGATGGACTTAAACCTACACAAAACACACAAGGAATTTTGCGGCTAGACGGAGCTGCTTCTTATATAATATAATTTTACATAGTGTATCATGTTTCCTTTATACCAAAACCAACCACTCAAGAAGATATAGACAGAATAAAGAAGCAAAGAAGAGAAGAACATACTTTAATTCTGCTTTCTCCTCTGCTCTCTTTTCTTTCCCTCTTCTGCTTCTTGTGTCTTGTAACTTGTTCCGCTTCTTCTATTTCTGCTTCTTCTCTCCAACTTAATTTCTTCCTGCCACAAGTAATTTCTTCAATTTACGTACGGATTTTCCCGAGCAACACATGAAACCATGTTTCAGGATTTCATGTACCGAACACTGGGAGAACATGCTCAAATCCCACACAAAACATCACCTTCCTACACCCTCCATCCTACATCCTACATATTGTACAATATAATACACATTGTACACATGGTACATTTAAAGGTATCTGTCTAATATTTTGTATTTTGGAGCCCACGTATTTCTAGTTTCTATGTGTCTGTACATATTTGATTAGATTAGATTAGACTCCTTTTCATTTATACTCAAACACCTAACATCTCACACCTCACACCTCTTAAAAACATACCTACCAAATGCCAAATGCTGAATTTTGTACCTTGTACTTTGTACTGTCTTCCGGTTTCTTCATTCCCCATGCTGTTTCAGATTACACTACTCCTTGTTAATTAGTAATACGTTTCTACAATATTTAAATGTACACACACAAATTAGGCAAACACCTTTCATCGTCTTTTTCTCAGTTAAAAATTGAATGAATATAAATACAAAAGAGAATTTGTTTACTACAGCTTAAAATTGAAAGAGAAGTGAATGAATTGTGAATAGTAGTAATAATAATTATTATTATCTAATATTAAAAATGTATGCCCTTTTTTATGCACAACAATGTTTAAGATGTGAAACATTTTGAAAACTGTTTTTAATTACAGTAAAATCTAAAAAAAGGTTGTAAAGTCATTACAAAGAAAAAAGAAAGTAGAGCATTCAAGATTCTCAAAGGGCTGTACAGTGAACAATTTACAATTTGGAAATTCAATTACGAGTTGAATTTAAACTCCCGAAATTTGTATACATCTATCTATATCAAGTACATTAAGGAATTGCCTCTGGAGTCTAGAGTCTAGATTCTGGAGTCTGGAGTCCAAAGACTGGAGATAAGTCAGTTCAAGTGCATTTCAATGTACTGTAATGTAATTGAATAGAAAAGAATAAAAGTCAAGGAAATTGAAAGGGTCAAAACAAACTCAAGCTTTTGTGAATGTCTTGTGAAAGGTTGAATGTTGAATGTTAAAGCTATGAAAGCTGAAAGTGAAAGGAAATAGTCATTGAAAAAAACCCCCAAGATAAAAATGGGATGAAAAGAAGGATTAGAAATAAATACAAGAGAATAAAAAAAAATCACCTACGCATGTGTGTGGGTATTTGTGTGTTGTATACTGTACACTATATGTACATAATACATGCACATTTGTGTACTGTGGATAAACCCAAGTGTGAAAAAAGCTATTAACATCCCACTGAGTGTATTTAAAGGATTTCATTCCTAGTTCCTAGTTTTTAGTAAATTAAAAAAAGACGTACCTCTACACATTACACATTGTACTAATACTGAATACTAAACACGCACTTTTAAGCTACTGGCAAAATAAGAAAATGATGAAAAAAGTTGCAAAGTTTGAAAGAAACAGATTCAAAAAGACTCATTTTCTCTCCATGATAAATAATGACAGGGGAATAATTACATATGATAATAATTAATAATAATAATGTTACTTACAAATTCAGAAGAACAGTTGAAATTGAAGGTGGTGGCAGCCGTCTTACAAATGATGGAAGAAGACAAAGGCAAAGACGTGTACGAAGACGAAGAGGAAGAGGAACAGGAATGGGAAACACAACGAAAAGAAACCTCAAGGAAGCTGGATAAAGAATTAAAATGGAACCAAATGTTAAATGTCGAGGGAGTTGAGGTCGAGGAGGTTTTTGTGGGCATCAGAACCAGAATGTGAAATGAGGAATAGGAATCAGCACACTCCAAACTCAACTAAACTAAATTAAATCAAACCACCACAAGACAATTTTTGTCCCCTTCTCAGTTGACATTGGCTTTGATTTTGATTTTGACTTTGATTTTGACATTGACTTTGAAGACAAGACAAAAGCATTGCAAATTTTGAATGGTAAACAGTGATGACAAAATATTTCAAGTATTTTTATAACACATGTGTACTTTTATATTATTATTATTATTATTTTTATTCAACTTTTATTATAAACACATAATTTGACTTTTGACTTGAAGCTGAACTTGTTCACATTGGAGGAATTTTAATATTAAGATTGCTATCAATATCAGTATCAATAGACTGACGATGAATAGGAATCAACAGAGTGAAAAGGGTGAAGAAAAAAAAGAGTAAAAGCTTTTTTTTATGTCACAAATTGTAATATATTATGTATTTCGTAAGGTGTAAAACTGTGTGATGAATGATGAATGGTGTATTATTTTGATGTAGTGTCAAGTGGTGTGATGTAGAGAGTATTTCTTTTTGTATGGGACTCCATGTGACTGTTGCTGTTTGTGGGCTGTGTGAAAGAGGGAACGAGGGAGAAAGGATGAAACGAGAAACGAGGCTGTGTGGAGGAGAGAGCACCGAAAGGATCGACTGCCACTTTTATACTGACACTGGTACTAGTACTCGTTCTCGTTCTCGTCCTCGTACTGGAACTACAGCTACAGCTGGAACTGGAACTGAAACTGAATGCCACTGGCCAACAACAACAACAAGCCAGGTATCAAGAGTGTAGAGCGTAGAGCTTTGAATGTCGTAGCTTTGGTTTGTTGGGACTTTGGCGCTGGATCTGGATCTTCTGTCATCCGCCAAAACACCAAACCAAATAGAAAGAAATAAATAAACCAAGACTTTTGTGAATGTGTCTCTCTACCTTTTATATTTTATATTTTATATAGACTGGAGAAAATGATCGATTGACGGCTGAGGTAACGTCAAGGAATGGAATGGTGAAATAGTGGAATAGTGAAATATTGAACTACTGAAATACTGAGCAAAACTGAAGAAAAGAACCACTAGTGCAGTCGTCCAACTCTCACTCCACTCCACACTCACCCATCTGCTTTACATTCTGTTTTCCAACGGACAATGCAAGGAAAGGAAAGAAAAGGAAAGGCAGAGTGTAGGTTTAAGCAGACTCGCAGGGACCCAAGATCCAAGGATGTAAGAAAACATGCAAGCAGGCAGGCAGAGAGGCAAGTCGTCCATGAACAAGACAGAGAAGATGGAAAAAGAAAGCAAGGAAACAGTTGAAATCCTACTAGTTTGTACTATGCATTTTGTACAATCTACAATGTGGAGTGTAGAATAAAGAGTGTAGAGTATAGAAGCAGTAGCAGCCACAGAGTCTGATTCATCCTCCGCCCCGCACGGAAGACGATCGATATATCCGGTAGAAGGCTCGAGTTGCTATAAGAATCCTTTTTATTGTATACTTCTATACTATACATGAATTAGACTGACTCCTCTTAGTTTCCTCCTCATTTTTCTTAAACTTCAAAATCTCACATCTTTTTTTTTTTTTACTTTGCTTGACTTGACTTGAAAATAATTATTGTACAGGAATTTTTAACACGGATTATAATTTTAAAAATAAAAACTAAACTAAATTTGTTTTTAAATATTTGTTTTTAAAAGACAAATATTTTTTAAACAGCCTTTCAAAATGGATATCTTTAAATTGTTACCTTTAAACTCCCTATTAATATTTCAGAATAATTTACGCAGATGAACAAAAAGTAAAAACATTTTTTATAGAAGAATGAATCTTTTTTGAAAATACTTCCAATTTTGGAAGTGGTCTAATGTACTTATACAAAGTATACGATATAAAATTTACTGTGTGTTGAATGTATTATATCATATCATGTCATAGTACATTATAGGATATATCCCATCATACAGAATATAGAGTATAGAGTTTCTGTAGTTTGTATATTGTACATGTCCTCCGTCCTCTCTCTCTTTGGGACCCCTGGAATCCTCCACAGAAGAACAAAAACGACACAAAACCTTCTACCTATTCTCTTCTATTCTATTCTTTCCTATTCATCTCTTCGCGTCTCAACACTGGAGTTGAGTCAAGTCAAGTCAAGTCAAGACTCAAGACTCAAAACTCAAGCCAAGTCAAGTCATCTCTTTGTCTATCTCAATATCACTTGTCTTCTCTCCATTCTATTCTCTATTCTTTAGTCACCGGCACTGACTTTGACTTGTGCAACTTTAGTAACTCTAGACTCTAGTAACGAGTAAGGAGTACGGAGTAACGAGTCACTCTCGGTTTCCTTGTAACTCCAGCTCCAATTCCAATTCCAAACTCCAAAACTCCCCATCTCTTCCCTGTACATCTGAACCACAATTAATCGAGGTATCTTCCTCAACTTTAATTAATTTGTCAATTACGAATAAACTTTTCCCAAAAGTTTCCCTTCAGTAGCACGTCCTTGTGTCTGTTTTTATGTGTGTGTGTGTGTGTGTGTGTCCAACTAGTACAAAATGTATGATGCATACAACACACAAGTATTTCTGTATGTATGTGCGGATTTAGTTTTAGTTTCCCTTGTCTCAGTTCCATGGAACTGAAAAGGGAAAATATGAGACAGTGAGACAGGCAGTAGGGCGAGATGATGAGTTTGGAGTTGGAACATGAGCATCCTTTTACCTTTTACACCTTTTCTACTTTGACCTCAAACTCTGTAAACTGTAACTTTTAAATTATTCACACAAAAGTCACAAGTCATAAGCACACAGATTACAGATTACAGATTAGAGATAGAGACAAAAGTATCATGTTTTGTTATTATAATAATATTATAATCAATGTACATAGACATACAGATACATTTAGTATACAATATACGTATTATTTATTATGTTCATGGTGAATATGGAGCAAATATAAAGTAAAAGTAAGATTCATAATTTTCTTGGCCTTGAGTTTAGATTCTTGGTCTCTTCATCTTCATCTTCATCTCTGCACCACTTCCTCTTGGGAGCGTAGAGAAAAGTTCCAGGTAGAAACAAGAATCAGAAATCAAGATGTTTGTAGTTTGTAGTGTAAAATGTATCTCAACTCTTGACTCTCGACTCTTGATGCTTGAAGCTTGAAGCTTGACGTTTTGTCGGATGAAATATAAAGTAGATGATATCATGCATCATGATGTAACATGGAACTAAAAGAAAACTTTTGTATCTCATCCTGACTCTCCAGAGTCTAGTAGATTCTAGATTCTGGATTCTAGATTTATCCAGCTTTTGACGAGTTGAGTCGTTTCTTTTTTCACAGGATTTTAGATTAAAAGCTAAACCTGTACTTTGTACAGTGTAGAGTGCACAATACACACAAAATTAAGCAAAGCTAAGGAATTACAAATTACAAACAAGAACTTTAGTTCACTCTTTACTCTTTTCAACTCTTTTATACAGGGCTGTTCTTTTCACCTTTCCTTTTGTAAATGAAACTTGTGTGTCTTGTGCTCTAAATTAAAATTTTCTGTAAATTCTTATTTATAATTTCACCAGTCACAAGTCCTGAGAACTGTGAGTTAGACTCTTCAAGTTTCAGTACTTCTGTGAACTGTAAAGGTGACGCTGGATTCTAGATTCTAAATTCTAAATCTGGCTTTGCTAAAGCTTTTAGTTTTACTCTTTACTCTTTACTGAGAAAGTAATCAAATTACAAATTACTCTTTGTACTCTGCTCTCTGCTTTCAAATCTCGAATTTCAAATTCTCAGTACAAATTTAGCATCAAAATCATGAGAAGCACACAGTAGTGAATAGTAAACTGTAAACAGTAAACAATAAATAGTAAACAAGTTGAGTGTTGAGTGTTGTCTTGTTTTTCCTCCTTTTCCTCTATTTAGCTTTTAATTCATTCATCCACCAGTGGAAATTCTAAATGAAAAGAGCTTGTAACTTGTAAATAATTCTATAATAAATGCATGACAAGTCCCATGTACAAAGTATAAAGTATAAAGAGGACATGAAATATGAGAGAGGAGGGAAAGTGGAACTTAACCAAAATAGTCTATTTAAAATTTAAATACTACCGAGTAAATAAAAAATGGTAAACAATCAACAACGTCAACAGTGGAGTGCTTTCAATTATCAATTATCAAAATCCATATCAATATCAATATTAGTAGAAGGTTAAAAGCTTTATAATACTCTATATTATATGAAAAACTTATACATATTTTCCTACTTATTAAGTATAAAGCATAAGGAATAAAAGCTATAAAATAAAAAGTAAAAGCAACCTGTAAAATTTCCTGCGGCATTTTGATCCTCTCCAAATCCGATTTTGAGTTTGATTTTGTTTGAGAGAAAGAGACAAAAAGAGAGAGAGAGAGAGAGAGAGAGGGAGAGAGAAAGGTGCTCTTTAAAAAGTTTTTACGAGTGAATGAGGATGAGGATGAGGAAAACAGATGAAGCAGAAAGAGGAAGAGAACTAGAGAAAAGCTTGAGGATGTACAACATAGATTATACTTTATATGTTTTTTATATTATAATACATACGCCAGGTTATGTACAAAGTAAAATGAAGGTGCATGTAGTAAACAACACATAAAAGTATAAAGTGGAGCCACTCTCTCTCTCTTCTCTATTAATTCTGAGGAGTTTTATTGATTTTGAAAGTAATCAAAGCATAGGAAATTAATATCTTTATTCTTTATGGTTTCATAAAAAGATTGCGTTCTCTGTATTCTCTGTATGCGGTATATTCTCTCTCAAATTTTAAAAGTAAATTACCTTGAAGCACTTACTCTACATTCTACACTCTACACTCTACACTGAAATTGAATTATAGTCTCCACTCTCCCGCTTTCCCTTGTGGTCCTTTTACTTTGAAACCATGTTCGTAAACCGTGTGTAAAAAGTAAAAACACTCAATCTCTATCTCTATTCAAACATAAAAACTGCAATGAAAATTCAACTACAAACTACAAACACAAATATAAATACGAATACAAGAGCATAGGAAGAGGAAATAGGAAATAGGAAGAGATTTGCATTTTATGTACACACAAAATACAAAATACACAATATATTACTTGAACATGGAGAATAGGATGAATATTCTGACTAAGTAGAGACAAAGAGTTGTGAGTGAAAATCTAAAAGTAAAAGTAAACTTGCTCTTGTCTTGTGTCTTGTGTTTTAGGAGATTTTATCGAATTTCCTCAGTGGCAAACAACCTGTTTGAATAACAACGTGATAGAATTCCTCAAGTTTAGAGTCTACAGTCTATACAATACAAAGAGCTATCGGCTTGAAGCTTGAAAATCCTACATCCTACATGCTTCATTTATGTGTGTATTTTTGTACATTGTACATTGTACATGCACAAGTATTATAAGTATTATATAGCTTTTTTATAGATAAAAAAGCCCTACTTCTTTTTTTACTTGGTTTATCAGTATATGAAACATCCATGCATGTGTAAGAGTAAAAGATTGGAGAAAACAGGAGGGAAAGGAATAATTCTCATGTTCAATGTACAGTGGACAGATATTACTCACATCTCACGACTCAGGACTCGTCCTGCAGATATTTGCATACTGTTTTGCAGCCAACAAACGACAAACGACAACCAACAACCAGCAAGTGAACAGTGAAAAGTAAATTGAGCGTACATTTTTCAATTGCCTTTTCCTTTCCTTTTTTCATCCGTCCATGCATGTCCATGTCTACAGTCTAAAATCTAAAGCTTATGCATGTAGTACATGTCGTATTTACTATTTACCTAAAATGGACCTTATGCATACCAAACTGATAATAAAAAACCGATGGATTTGCCCATCCTTTCTTTAGTTTGGGTTGGTCTACCGTTTTTCCGGGACTTTTTCCAGTTCCAGTTTATTTGGCTCCATATAAAAATCCATCCCACCATACAATAAATTCAGCTTCCATCCACACAATTTGAGATGGTCGCAGTAGAATCTAGATTCTAGAATGTTTTTGCATACCCACAGGAAAATGTATAATGCATGCATAGTTTAAATTGTACATGAGCATTGACTACCGACTACCAACTACTTTATATTTACTTGATCGTACAAAATGATTCGACACGTCGACGGTCGACGACCGACGAAAAGGGAGAGGGAAATAAAAGGCAAAAAATCTATTCACTATCCTTTATTCTCTATTCACAACTCGCTTTTCGCTTTTCCTTATTCTTTATTCCTTATTCGTTATTCGTTATAAATAATGGAGATGTGATTTGAATAGACGTTTCAATATGCTTTTACATTTTACTTATTGTGTGCAAAAAAGTCTCTGTACTCGGTTTTCCAGTTTCCATTTTATTTTATTTTGTACGTATATTATTTTTTACATAGGCACATTTACATGTCCAAAATCCAACGTCTCGAGTCTCGAGAGTCTGAACATAAGTTTTTTCCCTCTTTCTACATTCTACACTTCTACAGAGCTTTCTATATGTATTTATATTACATATATTGTTCACTGAGGAGAAAAGTGAAATGTATCCTTTTTATCGTGTATACATTGTACACTCAATCTCAATATCAATCTCATGGCTGAACAATGAATACCGAATACTGAATCCAAGTTCCAAATGGAAATAAAAATACAAAATACAGATAAAGATACAAATACAAATGTGCAACAAAACAGGACAAATAGATACAAAATACACTGTAAACTGTACACTGTACAATAAAGTAGATATTGAACTTGCATCCATAAAACCCGATTTGAGAGTTGACAAAGTCAAAGCAACTCAATTTCCATGAAAGAGCCATGTTGAATGAGTGAAAGTAACTCGTACATGAAATGCCTAACAAATATAAATTGGACTTAGTGAACAAATCATTGATCCCAACTAAAAATACCAAATAGCACAATAGAAAAGAGCATGAAGTTGGAAAATGGGGAATAGAAAATAGAAAGTACGATGAGCCATTAGAAATAGGAAATAGTTACCTTGGTTGGTTTAGAAGTGGAAAGTGAAAAGTGAAAACATATTGATCAATGGTGTCTTTGACAGATGAGGAACAGATTTTGACAATTTTGACTTTCATGTCTCCGTCAAACATCAACTTTTCAATGTATTATGAGTTATGAGGATCATTTCATACTATATTTATACACTAGCCAAGAGTTGAAAGCTGAATTGAAATGAAAATTGAATTTATACTGCTAAATGACACAATAAAGGGTGGAAAATATCTATAAGTGTTACGTACATCGTATATCAAAGATCCCAGCTCCTAGCTCTACCATAGCATATGATGGGATGGCATGTCAAAGAGCATAAAAAGATGATGATGGCAATGGCGATGACTTCACTGTCACAATATGAGCATTGAGCATTGAGAGAACATAGTAATCGAAAAGTGAAAAGAGCCATAATTTTGCAACGTATTTTATTTCTCCATTCTCCATATTCCATATGTGACACAATATTCTTTATACTTTATAATTATAGTGTGTATACTTGCGTGTATTATGGTCACTCAGGAGACAGGAGACAGGAGACAGCACAGAGCATTTAGATCCATCAAACTTTTGTCCAATATAAAATCAAGAAATAAATGGAAGAATGGGGAGTAAGTGCTAGTAAATACCTAGTAAGTGTTGGGATGTTTGGGAAATGTAATATCAAAATTCCGTGGATTTCTTCTTCTCCCTGGTTCCCGGAGAATGCCATATGAATTGTTTGTAGTCTAGGTTCTGGATTCTGGATTCTAGATTCTAAATGTACAATTGTGGATGGTAAACATTTAACGGCGAGAGTAGCATCGTAAAGAGGGACTTACATTGCCCACAGTCTAACCGAGAGCCCAGAGTCGAGAGCCGAGAGCCGAAGGCTGAGGAAATTACAAATAGTTGTAAAACGACAGAAAAGAGAAAGAGAAAACAGTTTTATGCCCATTGTTGTACATAATATCACAAATTACAGATATAGGTCATACCTTATACTTTATACTCTTTATTCTTGATGCTTTATACTTTATACTATATATTAAATATAGCAGAATGTGCGTGAGTGCTGAGTGTTCCCGTAGTAAAAGTATGTAGCAATGTAGCATGGTGTTGGACGGTTACACGTTATGTGAATTACGACTTAGGACCAGGAATTATTGGCACATAGTTTGAGGTCCAAGTTGACATTGAGTCACCATTACACCATTGCACCATTTCAATCCCTGCAACTTTCCCCACTTTTTACTACGGCCTTTCCGAAAAAATCTCTAAAGTGTACATTGTACATTGTACACTGTACATACAAACATATTATACATTGTACATATAGTGGAAGGTCAACACTAGACTACAGTCATGGATACCATGGAAATGGGACTGGAACTAAAACTAAACTAAAACTACAAGTCAAACTTCAAGTGAAACTGGCACTGGAGGAAAATTAAAGCAATAAGAAAAGTACACACATGAGGAAAAAGTGGAAAAAAGTTTTTTTTTTCTTCTACCAACCAAATCCAAATTCAGATTCAGATTCAACTCCAAGTCCAATTCCAATTCCAACTCAACACACATTTCACATTTAAACTCTTTCCCTGTTCTCCCAAAATTCAACTTTTTTTTTTACTCTACTTTCCTTTGAATAAAATATTATGTGTACACATAGAGCATGAGTGTAAATGGTGAATGGTAAATGTACTTTGTAGGTAACTTTGTATCCATTATCCATAATCCATAGTTCATAGTTCATAGTTTGTCCACTGGAATCTAAAATGTAGTAAGGTTTCTGTTCAAAATGGCTTTTACTCTGAGCACTGGATCTTGTGAGAATGTACTGCACAATTTTAGGCAAAGTGGAACAAAACTATATGAATGTTCAATGTCCAATGTCTCAACTTTATTGTGTACTTTTTTCATCCTACTGATACTATGTGTAAATTGTAAATGCAAAATGGGAAAAGATGTAGAAAAAATCGACACTTTATTCAAGCAAAAAGTATAGCAAAACATTTAGCATGTGTAATAAAGGCCAAGTTCAATATTCCTGATTTCTGAATTGTGAGCAAAATGACAAAATGTTTAGCGTTTAGCGTTCAGTGTTTAGTATTTATAGCATATTTAACATGTCGTTTGTATTCTGTAAGTTATTTTATATGTAATATGCAGTTGGTAGCTGCTAGTTGAATGTGGAATATGGAATGAGACCTGAAAGTGACTCTTCTCTTGTGAGTATTAATAAATGTAGCTGGTATAATTACCCGCTCTTTTATAATTTATTACACATCATATTCAATCTTTTATGCTTCATCTTTTTCATATTAGTGAAAGTCCAAGTAAATTGCCTATGGAAAATTAATGAGCCGCGGAATGTGGAGGTACTTACCGGGTAATGATGGATTTTCCCTCGTTCTCTCTCACTCACGTTCTCTGAAATCTCAAATTCAAAGTCTGTACTCTGTAGTTTGTCGTTTGTACGGGATACGGGAATAGGTGGACTGCCTGGCGGGAAAAATTGAAACTACTTGGAGCTTGAAGCTTGAAACTTGAAACTCACAGTCTCAACCGCTCAACAGTTTACAGTTTTACTCGCCTCCCTCGACTTTCTATATTTTATGAATACTAAATACTGAATACACATCCTCATGTAAAATTTTAAATTTGTGCTGTTACTGCTACTGTTTTTACTTAATACTTAATAATCTCAGAGCATAAAAGTTGATAATATTTGTACCATTAAAAATCTGTACAGTATACAATGTACAATATACAAGCTTCATCATACTACTCCATTAAGTCAAATGTTATGATTAATTGAAAATTGCTTTTCAATCCAGCACTCAGCAGCCCTCCGAAATGGGAAACATAAATAATAAATAATAAATAGTGGTAGTATAATTTATAATTTATAATATATTGCAGACTGTAGACTATGGACTACAGATTCTATAGATAATAATATATTCTATATTCTAATACTTTGAAATCCCTGTTCTCTACAGTTGGGGATTTTCAACATTGGATATTTAGCATAAAGTATAAAGTACTTCCGTTTTTTGCATTTTACCATTTTCCCGTTTTACCGTTTAAAAAACGCATAAAATGTTTAGTATTTTTTGGCAAGGCGAGTTTTTCCTCTTTTTTTTGCTAGATGTTGAATAGTAAATGATAATTATTGTGTAAATGTCTGTCTGTGTGTGATGAATGTTACTTACTACTTTCTACTTGTCTACGCAAGTAGTAGTAAACTTGTAGTATGTGAATGATAAATGAAGGGTTCAACTCTGTATGCTCGTATTATGCATGTATTGCTAATTCCTCAGTCTAAACTCTAAACCCTAAACTACAACTGCTAAATAACTCGACTCGACTTGATTGTACAAAACAGAGTGAGTGAATGAGAGAGTGGAACAACGTTCCCTATTTAAAGAAAATAAACGTAAACTTAAATATTATGAGGTGAACAGTGAACACTGAACAGTGAGCAGGATGCCGACGACCGACCAACCGACGTCCGACGACCAACGACCAACGACCGACGACTCTAAACTCTGAACTCTGAATATGCAAATGATTTTTTTCTCTGTCTCTCATTTTCTCCCACTGTCTGAGACTTGAGCTTAAGTTTCAGATTAAGATTCTGATTCAAATTCAATTTCATTTTTGTCTCACTCTCTCGCCTCCGATTTACGATCTGCAATCTCCAATCTAAAATCTACAATCTGTGTATTTTACTTTGTACAATGTACAATAAAGAAATTCAATTTAAATCCACCCGATAAAAGTTGATGATAATGTCATGAGAGGAGTTGATACAGTTTATCATTCAATCGCCAACTTTACAAAAATTTTAAAGAGTCAGACATTAATATGAAAATAATTAGCCGGTCAAAAAAGTGGGGGATTGGAGATAGAGAACAAACTAAATTACATACTATATTTTATGTGTAGTAGAAGACTATGAAAACTAAATCCATAAAGAATAAAGTCATAGACTCCGAGTGAGAGAGAGAGAGAGAGAGAAACTAGGCCAAATTCACCACGTGTTTCCAATCTTCAACCTGAAGAAAACGAGAAAAGAGTTAGCATACGATGAGATTTTAAAAGAAGTAGAAGAAGAAGAAGAAGAAGGAGAAGAAAAAGAAGAAGAAGAAGAAGGAGAAGAAAAAGAAGAAGCAGAAGGGGTTAAGAATAGGAATCCATCTCTCTCGCTTCGTCCCTATTTTTAGCCACTCTCTGTCTCTATCTCTTTCTCTTTCACGTCTGTTATTCCGCTATGGAATTAGAGGAAAATATTTAACATGTACTCCTATCTACAACTATCTACATAATACATAATACATGCATATTTAAGTCGTCGTAGTTGTAGTATGTTTATGCATGTTCCATCATCCGTACTCATCCGTATTGTGGATTGTAGATTGTAGGCACAACCTCTACACTCTACACTCTTTACACTCTACGGTATAAAATCTTCATGTGCATGCATATTTATATATTATATTATGTTGTAGATGTGCATAAACATGTAACATGTACGTAACCACTGTATTTTTTCTCTCATAATAATATGAACTTGAAGTCCAAGTTGAAAATTCATTCTCGCTCTTCTTGACTTGTCTTTTTTCTTGTCTCGGAAGAAAAATACATATATATAGGAATTATACATTATACACTATACATACTTTCTGTATCTGTCTCTCTGGTTGAGTAATGAAGTATCCATACAGAAGAAGAAAAAATACAGTCTTTTGTTGTCCTTTCCTCTAAATTCTTAACATACAGGAAAACATATAATATATACACACTACTAAATACTAAATACTAATTCTCACTCACTGATCAACTAGCTTTTGTTTTCCAAAAAGTAATATACTACAATACAAGACAATATACAATAGAAAACAATCCATCTTCATCCTATCTCCTATCATCTTTTGGAATTTTACATAGAACATAGAACAGTGAACAGTAAAAAGTGAAAAGTGAACAAGGAACAGTGAACAGGAAACGGTGCTTTTTTTACTTTATAAAATAGAGACAAAAAGGTGGAGAAGAAGATGAGGATAGAAAATATAAAATTTTAAATTATTATTCAAGTTTATGTATATATGTGCAGTTTTACAAGTTTAAAAATACTTTTATCTTTTATATAAGATAATAAAAAGATATATAAAATAACTTACGTCATAGTACGATATTTAGTATTCAAGTTGCTATTTTTATGTGTCAGAACAAAAGAGAGCGAACATCAAAATCAAAATCAAAGTTACCAAACAAGTTTCTCCATTTTATATTATAAATGATAAATTGTAAAATAAAATAAATAAACGTTCAAAATACTACTGTGTAACAAGTAACAAGTTGTTGGATTTTCATACATGTACTGTAAACTGGAGAAAAGTTTGTGCAAGCAAAAGTACTGGAGAAGATGGGATTAAAAATGTCTGTGTAGTGACATTTTTTTTCTCTTTTAAAGAATAATGAAAATACTGAAAATAGTGACGAGGAAGAATAAAAGGAATATTCAGTTCCAGAACTATACAGCTCATGGGAAGGACGTTTTTGATAGATGTTGTTAGATGAGTGATTTTGAGTATGAAAGAAATTTATGGCCACGGATTAAAAGTGCTTTTCGAGTTTTAATCGCCTTTACATTTTCACATGTTGGAGTATGTGTGCTCGTAGTTGGATATATTATTTGTGGAGCCTTTTTGTTCCAGTAAGTACCATGAACAATGAAGGATGTCAGTACTGGTTACTCTGCCCTTTTTATGATTTCTTTGCCAATCATTGTATTTTTTTAAAAGTAGTTTTTACTTTAAAACTCATTTTATTTTTATTTGTTTACCCGTTTTACAGGAAGATAGAGAGTCAGGTATCTGATCCGAAATTAGAAGATGTCAGACGGTTGAGAGGGGAAACAGCCAATAGACTTCTCCACATTGTCATCAAATATAATATCATTGACGAGGTTCATTTAACTTCTGTAACAAAAAATAATAATAATAAAACATGCTATCTTTGCTAATAAACTAAATAATACAAATAATAATTTTTCTTTGATCCAGTTTGAATTTACTAGACTTGTCAATGCTGAATTGAGAAACTACAGTATGGAGATTGTGTCTGCATTTAATGAAGGGTTCGAAGGTGAGTTTAATCAATAGCTTAGTTTTAGTTTTAGTTCTGTGTTTCGACATGAAATGACAGTTTAAAAGTTCTTAAAACAATTCGGCTTTACATTTTTAAATTCGTAATCACCTTTCCCTATAAAATTGTAAAACCTTTAAAGATTTTAATAAAGTTATAACAATAACAAAGGTGAACCGGAGAACCAGAATTTAACAGCAGGCCTTTTTAATGACACCATTCCTCAAGGAAATGATAACTGGAGTTTTTCTGGTACGAATTTTCAGTGATCAATACTCTGAGCAGTTTACCTAAAAAATATTTTTTATTCCTTGGTTTTATTTTGTTTTCTTATTTTATTTTCTACCTCAGAACCCATTGTTATTTACCAGTGTTTTAATTCCACTTGTGTTTCTTTTTTTTATTCATGTCGTAAAATAACAACAGGTAGTTTCCTATATTCACTAACAGTTATTACAACAATTGGTAAGTTTATATAAAAATGTTTATCTATCTTTTCTCATTTTTTTCTGAAAGATTTATTTGAACTAAGATCAAAGTTGTGTTCAATTATTAGCAGTATTCTTTTTTATCTGTGTCTACTGGGTTTTGCCTCTGGTTTTTAGTACTGGTTGTACTTTGCTATTATCCTCCTTGTCATTTTGAATTGGTTGTAGGCTACGGAAACCTGACACCTCGGTCACCTTGGGGTAAAGTGACGACAATAATGTATGGAATCATCGGTATGCCACTCTTCCTCCTTTATCTCAGTAATATTGGAGATATCTTAGCCCGAGGATTTAAATGGATATACTCCCGCTGTTGTCAATGCAGGTTTGGTTACTTTTTGGATTGTATTTTATTCAAGTCCTCAATCTTACATATATATATACGTATACATACCTCTTTCACTCTTTATCTCGACTCCTTTTTCTTTATTTCTTTCTTTCTTGAGCCGAATTTTGAGTTTATACATCTATCTATAGTATCTAGTGTCTAGTATCTAGTGTAACGAATAAAAACGTGTGAGAGATATACCATAGAACAGAATAAAGAATAAAGCGGCTATAACTATAACAAATTGTGCCATTATCATCATTTCTTGGTAATATCTTAATGCGTTTGTCTCTCCTGTCTTTTATATCTCTAATGTGTTATGTTACGTGTTATGTGTTATGTCATGTGTTATGTGATACATTGTGGTACATTGTACATTGTGAAATCTAGAAGCTAGAAGCTAGAGGAAAAAGAAAGTAAGATATTGCGTGAACGATTATAGGAAAAAATATTACAAGATAAAATAAATCAGCGTTATAAATTGCACCTTGTACTACTATCTGTAGTCTGTACAAGTACATTGTTATTGTTATATCTATTCCACGTTCCCCGTTCAACATGGTCTAAAGTCTAAACTATTCCGTGTATGGTTTATGGTGTAGTTATCGTTTACAATTTACAACCCTCAGGATTCAGGATCATGATACATTTGTGTCTAAAGAGTCAAAAGTAAAGAGTGAAGAGTAAAGACTTTCTATCCAGAACGTGTCTACTGTCTACTGTCTAGTTTCTAGTTTCTAGGGTCGACTGTGTATTTTGTACTTTTACATACATGTATTAAGCGTCTCTGTCTACCTCTTAGGTATCCAAGGATGTGATGTGATGTGTGATGTATAATCTGTGATCTATTTTGTTTTGATGGTGTAGATGGAATTGCGTGAAGCAACGGCAGCGATTTTTACGAGATGGTAGTCCGGATGAAGAAGAAGAACAAGTCACAGTTCCTATATCCCTCTGTTTAATTCTCATGGTAGCGTATATCTGGGGCGGTGGGTATGTGAAATATTTCTTTTATAGCTTTTATACTTTGATAATTGATACTGTGAGCAAATGTACATTGCACATTTTTATACAAGTGTCAGTTTCATGTGTTAAGCCTTCAAGTGAATAATAAGAAGCTGTCAGAATGAATCACACGTACTCTAAGAAGTATTCTAGATTCTAGATTCTAGAGTTGTCTAAACTGAAAGTATGTACTGTCCTACTGGACAAAATTAACTCTTTTTGTTCTTGATTCTTGATATTTACTTGTGGTTTTTTATTATTGTTCTTTAGGCTCTTATTCTCAAGTTGGGAAACGGACTGGACCGTTTTGGATGCGTCCTATTTTTGTTTTATTAGGTAAGCCTAAAAACTAAAAACAAAAAATTAAACCCATCCAAGACGCAAGATTCAAACCGATGGAAAATTATCCTGGAAAACAGGAATTTTTTATCCAAGTATTTCTTAATGAAAAATGTAAAATACTCTTTGTTTCTTTTTGTCTCTTTTTTCATGTGTAGTTTGAGTACGATTGGCTTTGGAGATTTAATACCTGGTACTGAAATACAAAATAAATACTTTTAGTAACTATTTCTACTGACTACTGACTGAACTAGTATTTATGGTTAAGATGAAAGGATTAAGTACACATTAAGAGCATTGAAAATTAAAATCCTTTGCCATATAATTTTAATGGGAGTTTTTTTGGCCTTCAGTTCAATCTTTAATTCAGTTCTAGATTCTAGATTCTAGATTCTAGACAATTTACATTAAGTATTATTTTGTTTAATCTCAAACTCAAAATACCGAAAAATGTGATGGAAAATTATTATATGAATTTTTTTGTGTGGATTATTTTAGGTGATACTGTGGGTGATAAAAGTTTAAAAGACGCCATTCAATTGTCATTCATCTTCTGTTCACTTTACCTACTTTTAGGTATGCCATTTAATCCTCTCTCTCTTTCTTTCTCTCTCTGTTGTTTCTCTCTTTCTCTCTCTCATCGCTATTACAGTTGTGATTCTAAAAGTAGTTGTGAATTCTTTGTGTCGCTTTTGTAATTATTCTAATATTATTATGCTCATTATACATTATGCATTATGCATCTCATGTGAAGATTGAAGACTTTAGTTGAACAAGAATGATAATGATAATAGTCACAAGTCAGAAAAGCTGAGACATGTGTGCAAGTGATTTTGTCTTTGTCTTTGTCGTTGTCGTACTCTTTCCCTTTTCTCTTTTGATTTGAGCTGTCCTAATCTAATCCGGTCGTGGTGTTTGTGTTTGTACGGGGATTGGATTTGTATTTATTATGTATATTACATCCATTTTCTGTGTTATGTCGTGTATTGTGGAGTAGAAAATAATATTACAGCTATATATACCTTCAAAAGTATTCAAGTTATTTTTCTGTACACTATATTTGCAATGTACTTAGTACTTACAATGTACAACGTACACACTTTGTAGTACGGAGTTACAAAAGTGTAGACACATTAGAATTTCAAAGCTCAAATACTAAATAGACACTAGAAATCCTGCTTGCATGTACATTCGTGCATAATGGCTTACATAATGGAGATGAACCACATAAGAATAAGACTACGAATGCGAATACAAATGCGAATAAATATCAGCTGCAGACTGCCGACTGCTGACTTGTTCAACTTTCGAGCTTTTGAGGTTTTGCTTATAAAAGCGACCGCTCTCTCTTTCTTTCTTTCTTCCCTTCTTCCTCTATAAATCTACTTTAACTTTGAAATAAAATGAAATCAGGCCATGTAATGTGTGGCATGTTTTATTATCTATTATATTTATGCTTGTGCAATGATAAATATTATCTAACATCTACAATCTACGAGCTACTGTTTGCAATTTACAATTTCAAATGGTCTCAAAAAAACCAACAACAAAAAAGAATTTTAAATGCATCTTTTCTTTGTTGTTTTGAATTTTGAATGGATTTTGAAACCTAATCCTTTTGATCAGTAATTTGAATTTACATTTAAATTCAAATTCAGATTCAGTTTCACATTCAGTTCCACATTTACATTCAAATGTACTTGCTTTCTTCAGTATTTCTTTCTTTCACGATTTTGTTCTCTATGTCTCTCACAGGGATGGCTTTGATTGCCATGTGCTTCACATTGATGCAAGAAGAAGTCCTGAGCAAAATTCGAGGATGCGGTCGACGACTGGGATGTTCAAGATAAAATGTTACAAGTACCCGTACGAGAGGATCTTATTTAAATACAAGAAGAATCCAGTATAAATGTGCACTTGTGTGACGTGTGACCATTCTCCAAATCAAAACAAAACCAAACCAAAAACCAGCCTTTAAGAAATCGTATATCGTATTACATATTACATAACATAAAAGATTATATTGTATATTGTATTGTATTATCTAGATTAATAATTTTGAATGAAACTTGTCTAATCTATACTCTATATTATTAATAATTATACTGTATAATTTAGGTAGAAAAGAAAAGAGAACAAGTGTGAAAAAGTACATGTGTAAATATAATGTAAGATGTAAGATGTATGACCCTCATAAAACACAAAACACAAAGTATGTAAAAGAATCCTATTATAGTTATTAATAATTAATAATATTATTTAGTATTTAGTATTTACATGTATTGTAGTGACGAAGTTCAAGTACTTATCTGTATGTATTATGTATAATATTATGTACGTTTGAAATGTACTGTCGCCTTTTCGTTAGTGAAACCAAACCAAAACCAAAACCAAACCACTTGTATGAAACATGAAATGTGAAATATGAAGTATGATGTTGAACTCATGATGTATGATGACATTTCAAGTATATAAAGTATAAAGTATGAGACGTCTTGTATCTTGTAACTTTTGTACTCGTCCCGCTCTTACTTGTGTGAAAAGTAAAAAGTAAAAGAAAAAACCATTGACATTTATTTGGTTTCCATGTTGGTTTTATACCTGTACAGTGTAGACTGTACATAATACAGAATATATATTGTGTATATAAGATGTACTCAAGTGTGAGTGTATGCGTGTATGTATGTATGAATGCATGTATGTGTGTAGGTGTATGTCATTATTCCTTGATGCCTTTTATTTAAAAATTGAATCCTTCTAGGAAAATAAATAAACATGTACAATGTACATAATACATATATTATACTTTATATACTGTGTACTGTTTACTGTTTACTATACCATTATGATTATGAAGTATAAAGTACGAAGTACGAAGTACGAACTTTGATTCCCTCAAGCCTCAAGCATATACATGTATGAGTTTCAAGTTTCGAATTATTTACTACAGATAAAAGGAACAAAGTTGAGAGAAAAATGATGCATGTCGTGTGTCGTGTGTTGTATGTCTAATGTCTATGATGTAAAATGTTAAGTGGAACAAGAAGTAACAAGTAGCAAGTAGCAAGTGAGTGAGTGACTGGGTGAGAAAGGGAGACGGATAGAAAGAACGGATAGAAAGGCTCTTGTGTTTTTGACTAAAAAGGAAAAGGAAAAAGGACAACTCTGACAACTGCAAATAAATGGAAAAACCAAATAAATACGTACCATATTATACATATATGACGACCGTGTGGATTTCTCTTTCTTCCCCTTCCTTTTTTAAACAGATTCTCCTCTTTTAATGTGAACCATCGACCATGGACCGTTTCATCTATCTACAGTCTACAGTTTAGATTCAGAGTTCTAGATTTTAGATTTTAGATTCTAGAGTTTAGAGTTTAGATTCTCTAGTCTCTAGTCTCTAGATTTTAGATTCTAGATTCTAGTCTAGAGCCTTGAGTATACACAAGTGTGAGTTTCCTCTTTCCTCTTTCTCCTCCTTCCAGTTTCCAGTTGTTAGTGTTGTCGAGTTTTTGTTTACCAAACTAAAAGCTACCTGAGTCGTACAAGTTTTCCTTTTCGTTTTAGGTTTGAGTTATCTCGGGTTTGTCATTTCTGTTTAGAAGGAGAAAACGTGAGCTTCCTCATCCTCCTCTTCAGCCTTCCTCTACTTCATTTCTCTTGTACGTTGTACGTTTTAGGTTGTAGGTTGTAGATTGTAGTTAGGATATTATGTACAATGTACAACGTACAAGGTACATGGGATCCATTATGTATTATGTATTACGTATGCATGGCAAAAGTATTATGTGTTACGGGCAGCGTGTTTCATCCAGTACAGTATATCCAGTATCTAAAATACAATCCAATCCACTACCAACTACCAACCCAACCAAACCAAGCCATGCCAAGCCATACAAGTTCAAGCTATCTCCTTACACACTCATTCACTTCCTACTCCACTCTACTCTGTACAATCTACAACTTAGCATCCAACTTTCACTTTGGCCATCGTCTATCTTCTTCTATCTCCCATCTCCTGTCTACACAAGGTAATACGTGCGTTCGTTAAGATTTTGTTACTCTCTGAACTTGAAATAATCAGAATCTCTCACAATCTCCATCTCTCTCTCTATGTTAGTCCCAGTCCCAACTCGAGTAATAGTAACAGTAACAGTCTCAGCCTCAGTCTGTATACTTTATATTTTATATGTTATGTATGTACTTGTACTTTTACTTGCCTCGTGTAGCAATTCCGGACTTTTATGGGAGGAAAGGAGAAAGATAGCGAGATGGAGATGGAGAAAGAAGAATGAAAAGAATATGCACATACAGGAATACAGATGATACACAGTACACAGTACAGAGGAGTGGGGAGAAGAAGTAGAGGGAAAGTTGGAGAATGAAAGGGTCTCTAGTCTGAACAATGGTACGCGTTTGTGCGGCGGACTGCTGGTGGCTGGTGGCTGGTGGCTGTAGTAGTAACTAGGCGGAAATCGGAATCGTGTAGATCGATCGCGTGTATGTCAAGGGGTTTGTGCGCGCATCCCTTTCACATGGAGAAGGAAGAGGAAGAAAACTCGGATTCCACACAGCACATTCAATCCAACCAGATCCACATCCACATCCACATTCAACTCCAACTCCACAGTAATGTTAATGCACAAGGAGAGAGCAGAGCAGACAAGAGAAAACAAGTGAAGACCGCGTACAAAACTCAACCAAACCAAACCAGAACCAGACCACTCCACAGCCGCGCAAAACAGAAGGGAAAAGGAGAAAGTGAGAGTGAACAGGGAACAAACCAGTTTTCATTTGCAATACAGAGATTGGCAAGAGAGAGTTGTCCTTTTTTTACGTCTCTCTCTCTATTTTTGTCCTTTCTCTTTTTTTCTGTCCCTCTCTCATCCTCTCCTTCTCTTAGTGTGGCAGAGAAGAGGGAGAACTAAAGTTGAAAAAGACGGATAAAATTATTCTCTAAAAGTGTCCTCACTATGAAGCATCCGCCACATGTCCACTTTAGTTCTAGGAAAGAGTGTCTAAATACAAAGTCAAATACAAATACAAATCACAGGTCATCAACATTGTCAACGCTCCAAATAAAACTCCAACTCCAGGCTTCATCAACTGATCAGGAACGAAAATAGGATCACAAACGTCATAGTAAAAACGTCATCCGGATTCCGAACCGGGAAAACAGTTGACACAAACTTGTGGCAAAACAGAAACAGAACCAGAAACAGAACCAGATACAGACTCAGTTGAGCAATTAAGAGTGTCCTTTTTATACACATTCTACATTCTTTGCGTTCTTGTGAAGTGGATTCTTGAATTCTGTGGAATTCTTAGTACTACTAATTACTAATATTTCCATTCTTGTGTTTTCTTTGTGTGAATTTTTTACATGGTCAATTGTCCTCACTTCTCAGTTCGTTTTATTTTCGAGTTGGGAAAGAAAGTGAACAGTGAATAAACTTGTTACAAGTCCAAAAGTAAAAGGGAAAGTAAAAGTAACAGTGTGACATACACATTTATTTTTGATATGTTCAAAGTTGATATTAAAAGTGACTTTAGGCATAAGACATCATACATCACACATCACACATCTTACAACTTACAACACTAGCAGATATAATATAATATACAAACTATATAACATGGAATGAAATGTGTATCCACTACAATATCTATGCATAAAAGACATAAAAGATAGTTTATACACTGTAAGAGAATGTGTATGTAAAATAGTGGTGGAAAAGTTGAGTTTTCATTCCTCATTCCCTCCGTCGACCTTTTCATCATCGTCACCTTCGCTATACTTAATACTTGCTAGGTTTCTATTTCTACACTCTACAACGTACATTCTGGACCATTCTTATTATTATTATTAATACTATTATTATTATTATTTTCACTCCTGTCCGGAATATTATTAGCTCCAAGCACAAAGCTCAAAGCTCAAAGCTACATACTTGATATTCCGTATTCCGTATTCTGTATTCTGTACACAGTATTATAATCGGCTCATTTCTACTCGTTCCGCTCTCCAATCTTTCTCTCTCACCTTCATTTTCATTTTCACTTTCACTTTCGCCGACCTAATACTGTTACCATTATTAGATTAAAATAGACCAACGACCAAAGACTGGAGAAGAGAAAATAGAGAAGAGAGAAAAGGAATATTGAAGACAAATGAAAGACAATAGACGAGAGTTCTTACGACAACAAGAACAACCACAACAACAATGTGCGAAGCTCGAGGTTGCTGCTTGTCCATTTGTACAATATGTGTTGCCATCATCGTCTACATCCTGTTGGGAGCCGTTGCATTTTTCTTCCTCGAAAATCATTATCAAAGAAGTCGCCATATCGCCAAGGAGAGCATTGGTCGAGGAGAGTTGGAGGTTTTGAGGAACACCACGGTTCAGCGTTTGTGGTGAGTATAAAAGTAAAAACTGTAGCCACAGTAAACAGAAACATTCACATAAATATAAATATAAGTATAAAAATAAAAATAACCGTAGCAATCAAATAAACTCATGATTATTAAACATGATACTTTTCTGCGGCAAACTTGAGTATTGAAGTATTGAGCATTGAGTATTTTGGATGGAGAAATAAGAAATAAGATCAAAAACATCTACAGTCTACATTATACAGCTACAATTGGATTTTGGAGAGTTGTTAATAAAAAGAATTCTGTAGCTGTAAAAGTAAAAGTAGCAATCTTAATTTCAGTTCCATGTCTATTTCAGTTGAGTGTTGAGGGTTGAGCGTCGAGTAATAATCATTATCGTTAAATAGTAATATTTTTTATTATTTCCCTCTCCTCCTTCCCTTCTTTTCCTAGGGCTTTGACCATGGAGCTGAATGTCTTTTACGAGTCCAACTGGACACAGTTGGCGGAATTAGAATTGCAGAAATTCCAAGATGATATAATGAAGCAGCTGATCATCCAAGCGGCGGAGGATGAAATGCACCATGGGCGAGATTATGATCCGGAGGAGGATGCCTTTGGAAATTTCCCAGCTGCTCTCCTCTACGTCGTCAGTCTGATTACAACAATCGGTTAGTTTCTACTTTCTACTTTCTACTTTCAAAATTTCGAAATTCTAGATTCTAGATATTAATATCACAGTTCAGGCACACATAACACGTACAAAAACAAAAACAAAACAAGTATGAGAATTGAGAAGCGAGAGACAGAGAGACCGACAGCGGAAAAAAAGAGACAGCTATTTTGACATCTAATGCCTGATGGCATATTTGTATTTGCATTTGCATTTCCACTTGGTTTATAGAATTGCAACATGTTCTTTTCTATGAAAATACTATTGACTTGACGCTTGAAGCTTGAAACTTGGAATTTGGAATTTGGAGCTTGGAGTTTGAAATTTGAAATTTGAAACATTTTATAGTTTGTGCATACATTTTCAACTTGTTGTTATTTCGTAACATCTAAACTCCAAATTCTAGACTCTAAACTCTAAACACATTTGGAATTGGAATTGGAATTGAAAGTAAAAAGTAAAAGTAAGAGTTGAGGTTTGAATTTGAGTTTGAGTTGGATTCAAATTTGATGTAGTAAGAGGAAACAGTGTACAATGTAAATTGTGGGAAAGGAAACGCCGGGAGACAATACTACTTTCTACTTTCTCCTTTCTCCTTTCACACACAACTTTTTCCATAATAATAATATACAATAGAATATGCAATATGCATGTATTTAGAATTTAGACTTTAGACTTTAGAGCTGGCGGAAAGTCATATGCATGCAGGCAGGCGTGCATGAATTCAACAAGTCAACTATAGTTGTCGGTTGTCGCATAATGTACTTTGTACACTGTACACTGTTCAGTTTATAGAGCCGTGTTTAGAGTTTAGAGATTATAGATATGTCTGTCTGTTGTCTCTCTTCTCTCTGTCTCCTGTCTCCTGTCTGTACACTGTACATTGTACATATTATACCAAAGTAGTTTTACGGCGTCCTGTTTACTGTTTACAATGTGCCCGTACCATATTCTACTTTGTATTTTGTATTTTGTACTTTGTATTTTCTACTACATTACATTTGTGTACATATGACATTCGACATTCTCCATTCTCTATTTTATTCTGTTATGTTGTTATGTTGTTATGTTATGTTCCATCCTATTCTATTCTATTATGATGACAAGAGGAAGTTGTATTATTCTATCATTCTATCATTGTGTCACTGTCTCTTTTCTGGTTTCTGGTCCCCTTGTGTTTGTTTGGAACAGGATATGGAACTTTCAGTCCAAAGTCAATGTTTGGAAGAATATTGACGGTGTTTTATGCCGCCGTGGGTATACCTTTAACCTTAATATACTTACATACAGTGGGTGACTTTATGTCAAGATGCATCCGAACCATCTACTCAAAGATTATGGTGAGTTTATGTTTATTATATCATGTTATGTGCTATGTATATTGTGTGTGTATTTTCCATTGTATTCCATTTTACTTTCACCCACTTAGTTGACTTTTGCTCTCTTTGGTTCTAGTTCTATCTCTATCCAGTTTCCATTCTTAAATCTTTAGTCTGTTTACACTTTACACTTTACTCTCCATATCCTTCCTCTTCCCGATCCCTTTCCTTCCTTATCCTTTCTCCCATCCTCCATTATTCTTAACCTCTCTTTTCTCCATTCTCCATCCTCTATTCTCTATCCTCTATTCGCGATTATCCATTTTCCCCTCCGTTTTAAACCTTTTGGATTCTGTATTCTATGTTCTATATACATTGTACATTTAATACGCACTGCAGCACATTGTATTGTATTGTATTGTAGAACAATGTGCAATGTGGCTGGAATAAGTGTTGTATTGTGGATTGTGGTTGTACAGCTATTCTGTTTGATCTGGTTTTGCATCTGGTCTGATCCAGATCCAAATCCAGTTTGGCCAGGACAAAGTCCATGCAGTTAAACTAATGATTATTTGACTATACACTAAATGGTAAATGAGGTAATAAATGAAATGACTTGGATCTCACAAATGTTCTCTTTTTTTTCTTGTTTCTTTTCTTCTGATATTCTACATTTACATGTGTATGTGAATGTACAGAGGAAAACAGGTGGAGGCTGTCGCGTCCCAATCCCGTTGTCTCTAACGCTGGTTTTTTTCTACTTGTGTGGTGGTGCGGGATTATTTTGGTGGTTAGAAGGCTGGTCATTCGTGGATGCCGTCTTCTTTTGTTTTGCCAGTTTGGCCACGGTAAGTATTACAAATATCGAAATATCGAATATGTATGAATATAATATTATACCTTTTATACATAATACTAGATACATCTGTTTCACACATTTATCCGTGTGTAATACTCGAAGTTAGCGTTACGGTTACTTTTGCTCTTGCTCTTGAATCTTGAGTCTTGAGCCTCGAGTTTTCGATTTGGATTTGGATTTCGAATTTGAGTTGAGTCGAGTCGAGTTGAGTTGAGCCTCCATTCACTTTTGGTGGCTTGTTTTCTTATTATTACAGATCGGCTTTGGTGGAATGCTTGATCCGAATTCCAAGCACGTGAGTGGAAGACAAATAACGAACAAAATATAAAAATATATATATAATATACAATATACTTTATATAATATATAATACAATGTACCACATACAAATATAACTATAACTATAAGTGTCTGCAGTAGCATCAAAAGTAGATATACTGTGAAGAAGAAGAAGCTCAAGAGTTTAGTTGGGATTTTGTGGATACATATCTATCTATCTATCTATCTATCTACAAGTTATGGATTATGAGGAAGAGACGAAATCGGAATATAAATCGAAATGATACAAGAATGTGTATTCTCCAGGGAGAAACTCTGTACTGTGTACAGTGTACAGTGTAAACTGCACAGCAGTGGTACTTTTAGTAATAGCAGTACTTGCTGTAGCACTTGTTGTTGTACACTGTAATATATGAAGTACACAGTATAAAAGTATACATAAAGATACAAGTAAAGTGATGGTACATTTGTATTTATATTTATATAAATATATGTTTGTTGAGATAATTTGATATTTGATGCAGAGAGTTTACTGGGTACTGTATGGTTTATTTGTTATTTGTTTTCTTGTGCAGATATCCTTAATTGTATCTTCAGTGTACATCCTCCTCGGGATGGCATTAATTTCCACCGTTTTTAACTTGGTACAAGAAGAGATAATTAGAGGACGGAATGAACGTGGTCGGCACTACCATCGTCCCATTTCCTGACTACAAGCCAATAGCAAGGAGAACAGTAACAGTAACAGCAACAGTAAGGAAAATCATTCCCAAGAAAACCAAGGAGGCCTCCATCACATCTCGTCTCTGGAAAATACACACCCTAATTTAGTAAGTCCTCATTAGAAAAAGACATGATAATAATAATAATAATAATAATAGTAATAATAATGGAATAGTATCAATTACATCCTACACAACACTACAATTGTACTCTGTACTGAGAATCACATAATATTATATCCATTGTTTATGCTTTTCTGCATGGATACATTTTATGCCTTCTTTCCATCCTTTTTCATCCTTTCCAGTTCCTAGTTTCCAGCCCAAGTATACTTTACAAACTATTAATATTACATGTACATTGTACACATACATTGAAAATAGCATTGTTTTTAATGAAGAATAAAGCTCTCTTTTGTACTTTTGTGCAAGACAATATAAAATATAATACGTGCATCATACTCCAAGCTCCATACAGGATGATTTATTAACTGAATATTTCCTTTCCTTTTTAATGACTTTCTCCCTAAATTAATTTTTAAATTAAATCATTGAGTAATTTACGATGTGTCATCATCACATTGATTTTCCGCTCTCTTGTTTGTTTTCTCTTCTTCATGTCTTCATGTCTTCCTTTCACCATCTCCTTTCCCTTTGTCTTTGAGCTTTCTCGCATGTATAATGTAATATGTAGGCTGTAGGCTGTACGATGTAGGCTGTTGGTTGTACTTTGTACTTTGTACACGAGTGCCTCTGGATATTATTACGTTAGCCCATTTTCCAGGAATTAGGAATCAGGATTTCAAAGCGAGAAAGTGTTTTCCACCTCTCCTTTTCACTATTCTATATTTTCCATTTTACACATTGTACATATACTTGCAGGTAGAAAGTAGAAAGTAGAAAATAGAAAATAGAAAATAGAAAGAGTAGAGAGAGAACTTGAGATGTGGAATGTAGGATTTGGGTTTTGGGTGAATGAATAAAACAATGACAATGAGTGCGGTTGGTTGGAGTTTCAAGTTTGGAGTGCCCTCAGAGTAGATTCAAGATTGAAGATTCAAGATAGTAGATAGTAGGTAAAATAGTAGTAAATGGTAAATGAGGGTTGGAAGAGCGAGTACGAGTACGAGTGAGAGTGAGTAAAATTAATAACTAATGATTTTTTCTCTGACAAATTCATTAATTTACAGGTAGAAGAATATTTTGTACCCAAATCCATGGTGACGGAATTTTCCCCTCAACCAAATATTGTAGAGATGGCAACTGGAGGTTATAACAGTCATCGCTCTTCCGCCACACTCCCACGACCCAGTAGACCTAAAACCGTCACGTTTGAAGATGAAAAACTATCCAAAGAAGCTCCCGTTCTGTCGAGTGAATATCCGGAATTCTGTCCACTTTGAATACCCTTTTCAACTCCTTTTCGGTTTCCAACTCGGTTTCCCTTTCCCTTTCGGGTTTCATCAACCATCAACCAAACTCCATTTTGAACATGTGTGTCAAGTGTCAACTTTAGAAACTAAAAACTATGAAACATGAACAATTGTTACTACTTTTACTACTGTTATTAAAAAATTGATGAACAATGAACATTGAACATGTTACTCATCCAACGTCCAACGTCCAAAGTCCAACTTCCAACTTCCAACATCCTGACAAAAGACAAAAGACGTACAAAAAGAATGAAAATTTCATCTTTCCATCTGTTTCTCTCTTGAATCGTGAACTTTGACGTGGTCTTCCTCCGCCTCAAAATTAATATTCGACTTGGACTTTAGACTCGGATTCTCTCTTCAAAAGTGGGATACATTCTCCGGATTCGGACAACATACAACATGTGATGTCTACTATATCTGTGTGTGTATCATGTGTAATAATATATATAGTGCGTGTGTGGACGTGTGTGTTTTTGTAATCTTCTCCTCCTCTTCATCTGTGACATCTTAATTGGAACGTTCAACTTTATACATGTGTGATCTGGGAATCAGACTACAGACTACAGCTTTGGCTACAACTTGAACTCGTTCAGATTTGGATTGTGAAACAAGTGGATGTGTTCTGTCTGTCTGTCTGTCTGTTCTTCTGTCTTTTCTCTTCTCCTCCCTTCTTTTCTCTGCTGTGTTGTGTTGATGATCCTGGCAGTGGCAGACTCTGCAGACCATTTTCACGCCCTCCTCTCCACCTCTTAACTCTCAACCGGTATTCGTATGAATAAAAGAATGTGGTGGAGCCCATTTCGCAAAAGGACAAGGAGAAAGCAACAGAATGAGCAAATATTTTTAAAGAAAACGTCTCAAGTCTCAACTCTCGAGTTTCTAGTTTCTAGTACATAGTATCTAGTTTCTAGTTTCAAGTCTCGAGTATAAATTTGTCCAACTCTCAGATGACTCGTTCCTTTTTTCCAACATGAAAAAGAGAAAGAAGAAGAAAAGTACATATAAAAAATACATTGTGCAAGTGTCTACTAAAAAGAAGAAAAAGAAAAAGAAGAAGAAGAGGACGGGGAAAAAATAAAGAAGAAGAAGAAACAAAGCAAAGCTATTAGATGGACTACTCACACACAAACACACACACACACACACAAGACATGTACTGTATTCTTTGGAGAGTAAAAAGTAAAAAGTAAAAAAACACACTAAACAAAAAAAAGCTGCATTCCTTTATCAAATAGTATCTGTATTGTGTATATTGTATTTTGTGTGTGAATGGAATGGATATGTGGAATCCTTGGAAACGCCAAGAGCCAAGAGTATCAACATCAACTACTACTAGAGAAAAAGCACATGTACATGTAATGTGTAATACAGTTGGTGGAATGGAAAGGAAGATAGAATGTAGAACGTAGAATGTAGTGAGAGAAGAAGGAACGACGGGGACAAGGGGAAAAAATTATAATGCATCCATACAAAGTACCAAAAGTACTAAAAGTACAAAGTAAAAAGCAGATTGTGCTCATTGTACATTTGTACATTGTACAGTGTACACTTTTTCACGGTACAGTAATAAGCAAAAGAGAAAGGATGTAGCTGATAAAGGATAAAGAATGGAGGAAGGAGGAAACAAACAAGTAAACAAACAAACAAACACTCGGTGTAGAATGTAGAGTGTAGAGTGTAGAAAAAATGAAACGGATATTTCCCTCCTCCTTTTCATTCTTTGATTCTGGTTCTGATTCTTATTCTCATTCTCATTCTCATGGAAACATTTAAACAAAAAGATACACGTAATCCTGAGGAGTGCAGTTGAGGAGGGAAAAAACAAAAAAAAGGTGGACAAATTTTCTCCCGCTCTCTTTCTCTCCGTACTCTTTCACTCTTGATGTTCATGTTTTTCTTCATCTCAAGAGTCTCTAGTCTTAGAATCCTTAGAATGTAGATTCTAGATTCTACTTATTCATGTACAATCATTATTCATAGAAGAATTTCATTTCTATAGTTCATTTAGAGACAATGACAATAATGTCCAACGTCTAGGTTAATGTTGCCTCATGAAAAATGATGGTTAGTCTGGCATACATTTATGCTGTATTCTGTATCTGTATCTGTGTATTTGTACCGTTTTTGTACAGGATCCATCATTTTTGTTCCACAAGGGACAAGGAGCAACTTGATATTATGTACAATGTACAATGCACGTTGTACAAGCAAACTTGCGTATTCATGAAAAACATGAATGAAACTAAGAATATCTTTTTGCATCTACTCTCTAAAATCTACAGAATAAAAAGTACACAGAGTACATAAAGATACGCAGTATAAACTCTTTTATTATTTCTTCTTCTAGGAAATACAGTATTATCAGTGACTTTCTGTTTGCACAGTTTGTACAAAGTCTGTACATTGTACATTTTACACGTTGTTGAATAAGCATGTTTGCTCATTTCGTATTTCGCATTTTCCTAGTTTCCAGTTTCTAGTTGGTCCACTAAAAAATCATAAAGTTAAAAAATATTTCTACTGTTTTACTCTTGTTCTTTTATTTTCTTTTCGTTTTGTTGTCTGTCTGATGTTATTGGTCTGTAGTTGGTAGTGCACAAACTGGGAAATTCTGGGTTTTTTGTTCTGTATTTCTCTTGTTCTATTTCATATTATGATGCCCCAAAGCACAGAGACCCGAGACAGACTTGACGTAAAACAGTAATACAACTCATCTCAAAAATATTTAGAGAACAAGTATGTACAATGTACAATGTACGATGTACATGAGGAATGAAAACAGTTCGTACAAGTAAAGAGGAGCGAGTGTAGATTTCTCGAATTTGAATTTGAATTCAAATTCTAATATTTCCTACTCATACACAAAATTCTAGATTCTAGATACTAGAATATTAAATGCACGAGTCTTTGAAAGTATTAGCCAACAAATAACAAATAACAGCGCAGACAGAAAACAGAATCGACTATCGTATGAAACTGCCTCCGCGTTTGGAGAATAGAGAACCTATAATACTCGGTACATTGTACATTGTACATGTATTATGTGCAAATGTACAACATGAACATATTAAAGTTGTATTTTCATCTCTAGAGCCTTTTTTACAATCTGATCTTTGACACGTTTGAAATTTCTGTTCCGACATGTTAACGCCTCTCACGGTGACGATTGTCGGGGGAAAATATGCAGATAAAAATCCAGTCCCACACAGAACATGCAGCATAGATGTTCAATGTGCAGCATACAATGTACAACTTAAATTTATATAAAAAATACAATGTACAATGTAGAATGTAGAGTACACAGAATACAGACTACAAATATTGTCTCCTCATGCTCGTCTTTAATCTTTTATGTATTCCATGAGTTTTTCTCTCGTATTTTAG
Source organism: Sminthurinus signatus (assembly GCA_019776565.1). Taxonomy (NCBI): domain Eukaryota; kingdom Metazoa; phylum Arthropoda; class Collembola; order Symphypleona; family Katiannidae; genus Sminthurinus; species Sminthurinus signatus. The sequence continues at coordinate 55,597 of JABASP010000197.1, forward strand.
TACCAATCGCCATCTCCGTCTCCTTCATTTTTTTGTCTTTAGTCTAGTATTATAAAATACAAAATACAAAATACAAGAGAAAGGCAAAAAAATCATCCACCGTGTACACACGACTATTATGTACGGATATTAGAACACGAACATGAATATGAATAAGAATACGAATATGAAAACGAATATGACTGTGACTCTCTCTTCAGAGAACAGCGAAGGAGAACGGAGAGTGAAGATGAGTATGAAAAAGGCAAAATGAAAGGAATCTCCACATAAAAAAATTTAAATGCCCAAATATTGTAATAAAGTGACTGAGACAATGAAAATGAAAATGAGAATAGGAAAGGGAAAGACAGAAGAAGGGGAAAAGGAGGGAAATGGAAACTGGAAAACACATCAATTTGAGTGAGGAGGTTCGTGAGAGAAAAAACAAGTTGAAATGAACATGGTATCTCATTTGGGCTTGAATGAATATGAATAGATATGAATGTAAGAATATAATTAGTTGTGTACAATGTACTGTGTATTGTTTAGGTCATCCATTTCCGTTTTCCGTGTTTCTTTGTCTAATTCCACTGTTGTTGTTTTTTTTGCACCCTTTCAAATCCTCTTTAGCACTCACAAGTCAGCTCAAGAGTGTTATTATTATTATCACCTTGTACTATGTACTAATGTACTAGTCACTGACAACGAAATGTATGCAGTCTACAGTCTACACTGTAGACTCTACAGTCTAGACTCTAGAATCTAGAATCTAGAGTGTAGAGTCTAGAATCTATGCCAAAAAAATATACGTCCAAAACTATTCAGAAAAAAGGTGTAGTCATGAAGTATGAAATATGAAATATGTATATTGTACACATCTATTGCTGAATATATTTAGTCATTTTATTATAAGTTATATATAATGTTTTAGAGGAAAGTAAAAAGTTTTTATTATATCCCAGAGAGAAAAGAGAGAAAAGAGAAAAAGTCAAGACAAAACACGTTGAAGGCGTCACCTTTTTTCTCCTGTATTCTGAATCCTGAATGCTGAATACAGACTTTTTGTTAAACAAAAACTCCTCAGACTCGAGACTCGAGGAAAATGAAATAGATAACATGGGTGAAAATGGAGATGAAGAAGAGAAAAGAAAGGGAAATCGTTTGGTATTTATTTATGGTATGACTTTTGTCTTTTGTTAGGTATTAGTAGCGTTAGGTTGGTGTATTTTGTATTTGCTATGTATTTCCACTTTTTTGTATATGTGAATGTCTGCTTGTCTGAATGTCTGAATGCCTGAATGTCTGAATCTCAGTACCAAATGGTAAAATACTAAAGCACCAAAGCTGGAAACGAAACTTGAAATAAAACTGAATATGACTTGAAAGTGCTGTTTTTTATGATTGAATATTCAACAAAGTGTGTATGTAGTCTGTAGGGAGTGAAAGTAAAAAAAAATACCTTACTCTCTATTCTCTATGGAAGATTCAAATGGTCTTCGAGTGACTAAACAAGTATTTATAAAGTACATGCATGTATATTGTATATTGTACGTGTATGCTGGTGATTTTCACGGAAAATAACAAAAAATATTTGAACATCATACTTTAAAGAAACTAAAGAAAGTACGCGGAGAGGAATCTTTAGGAGAAAGGAGCCAAAAAGAGAAGAAAAACTGGATGATAAACAATTGAAATTTACACTATTAAAAATGAATAAAATACAAATAAATATGAAATATGGACTCCATAATGTACTACTATTGCTCTCCATACGAATATATACCATGTACTATCATCTTATCTTTATACTTTATACATTATACATTATATTACTACATATATACATAATATTATCTGTTATTATATCTATTTGTACTATTAACTATCGTATTATACATCATACATCATCATAAATCAACATCATATTCTTTCTTCTTGGTCAATATGGGTACATTATACTTTGTTTTAAGAAAAGATTATTCTTAAATACTTGATATTTCATATGTACTGAAATATATGATATGATATGATATGAAAGGAACAGGACGAAAAATATTGTATTATAAGATGAGATTGATATATTGTAAAATAAAGTATAATATTGTAATAGATATTTAAAAAATAAAATATGTTCTTATACACTTACATAATAATATATTATAATTTATAATAAATGATATATCTATTATATATATTATATCTATACACATTGTTATACTCTAATAAGCTAAATAATATAATATATACATATGTATATGCATATACCTGTTTCCCGCTACATGATCGAGTAGAAAAAGTAATAACTGATACAAGAAAAACAAAACCCTCGTTTCGTATACAAACATTGTAATAAAAATATAATCATACACAAAACAAAACAAAAAATAATATTATTATACTATTATTATTATTATTAAAATACAAAGACGGCAGATATGACAAATACGAATACAAATACTAAATTAATTATTGATGCAAAACCTTATTACGTTATTATGTAAATAAAAAGAAAAAACTCAAACTTGTTCCAAGTTCCAACTTTCACTTTACTTTCTCCCTTCAGTAAAATTCAGCGAGTATTTCAGATACAACAACATGAAAAATTATTGGTAGTACATAGATTCATTTTATCTTTTGTTGACTGAAAACAGACTAAAAAATCTCAAGCCTGAAGCTTCAAATTATTCAAAGTAACAGAATAATAACATGCACAACATGAGACGCTTGACATGATTTCTCCGAAATTTTAAGAAATTTGATCATTATCGGTATAGATAATATTTCCCATTTTCATATTTTAAAACAGACAAAAGGCTTTCATATTAGAACGAAAAACGGGAAATTTTTTTCACATTTTATGCTTTTACTTTTCAAGGAACTGATTTTAAAAATTCTCTACTTGTGTTACAAGTTGAGCGTATTTTCATATGGCTCAATAAATGCTGTTCCAATTTCCAATCTCTATATTACTCTACAAAAATAAACTACACTGATGCACACAGTATACATAATACATAGTTTATAATGTGGACTATGGAATGTGTAGTGTGTAGTGTGCATTGTGTGTGACATAAATTGGGTCTAGATTGGATTACGTATTATGTAGCCTTTTTTTGGAAGATTTTATTCATGAAAAGCAAACTTAGACCTTAGGAAAGTAAGCAGTTTAGTATACAACGTTCAATTTAGAATGTACACTGTACAATGTACAATGTTCAAGGCATGCTAAAATGTAGAATACGTAGGAATCGAAATCGATTTAGGCTTTGGATTTTGGATTAAGTTCATACATGGACTTGATATCCTGAGAGTCCTGAGTCCCAAGAGCAGCGTCATCCTCGCCATTATTTATGGATATTAGTTGTATCGCATCGTGTGAATACTAATACAGTTATGACAATGTGGGTGTTTTGTGAGTGTCCATAGAAAGTAGAAAGTAAAAAAAATAAAAATGAACACTGTGCACTATGTATTATGCATTATGTATCATAAAGACTACGGCGGATTAATATGCACAAGGCATATCGCGAATTGTGACAATGTATAATGTAGGTGTAGAGTAGATTGTAGATATTTTATCTCTGTGAAGCAAGATTTCATTAACTGTACATTGTACATGTACAATGTGCAGTGTAAAATACCTCTATACTACACAATATAATAGTTATGCATATTAAATCAAGATAAATGAAAGCTCGTTCCTCGGTCCTTTGTTTGTTCCAACAATTTTTCATATTCATCTTTTTTCTTTATTCAACACAATTTTGGGAAACCTCTGCAAATAGTTAATAGTAAATGTGCACATTGTACACATTTTTTCTTTTGTAGAATTATCCTAGGCTTTAGTGTGTATGAAAACTTTATGATTAGATTTTTTTTGATCTTTTTTTACAATCTTTTCTTATTCTTTTTCTACTTGAGGTGTTTTATTATTGTGAATTATGATTGTCGTGCTTGTTCATAGTTTATATACAGATGGTACGTATTCTACAGATACAAGATGTATCATTTATTTTATTATTCACCAACTTGTCTATCTAAATAATTTGATATGTGAGAATGTTGTCCAAAACATATCGAAATTATTGCCAGGATTTGAGATTTGCGGTATTCCTTTTTTTAGAAAATAATAAGGCACAATAAAAGACGATAGGTTTGACTGTACACTGCACACTGTACATTGTACACATAATGACTGAATCAATCAACGCTGTGTTTATTTATCTTGTAAAGTACCGGTAAGTATGTGTTTGTGTTTGTGTGAGTGCCTTTCTTTATGTGAGACATCTCTAGATTCTAGATTCTAAATCGTAGATTCTACCATGGCTATTTAGTCAACGCCAGGAAGATTCCACGAATAAAAGAAAGAGATAAGCGATAGCAGAAATGTAGGACTACTCCTATCTTCTATCTTCCATCACTATCCTTATCTTTCTATCAATGGTCGAATGATTTATGAGCATCCATATACAGCCACTTCATCAATTTTCTCCACAGAATGTCCGCATAACATGTAAAGTACAATATATGTAGTATATAGTATACACCTCTCCTTACTTCACAGGATATAATCACCCCATTTTATATTTTATACTATGGTCTATCTACGATACTTGTGAATTTGAATTCAAATTCAATTCAAGACTCAAGATTCCAGGTAAAAGTGGAGTGTGAAGGTATTTACAGATTTTCATACCTAGTTATTTGTTATTTATATTAACTGAGATGAGATTCAATACGGATAGGACATCAGTTCAATATGTATAATACGTCTGACGGCTTTATAGCGTATAATCGACAGCAACTAGAAAAGTTTGGTTATAAAGTTTGAGAGGATTTATGTTATAATCCGCCCATGAATAAGCTGTAGAAAATATATTAAATTAGCTTTTAGTATGTAAATATAAAATGCATCATACATCATACGGGATACGGGATAAATATAATATTCGTGGGAATATCAAAGAATGACAAAAAAGAAAATGCATCATATTGATGTTGAATGTAAGCATATAAAGTGTATAAAGTATCATGCCCTGGAAAGTTGTTATTACATTTGTACACTATAGGTTTGCCGTTTGCAGCTACTGGAAAACCCCCCAAAAAACCGATGAACCAAAAGCACTTTGGCGTATATCATATGTACAATGTATATATTGTAGGTATCATATGTCACCGGATTCTTTTAGTCTATATAATAGTTCAAGTACACAATGAAGTCTATCAATTAAAAATAAAGGACATTGATCATCGAGAGGACCCGGATTCTCTTTTTTCTTTTTTTGTCCCTTTAATGCGTCTAAAAAGTGGGAAACAAAATCTGTTGTTTGTCGTTTGTCGAATGTCCTCCACACAACAAAAAATAGCACACCGGACCATACCGACAGCTTTTCATATTCCTCACAAATCGCAACCTTCTCTTTCATCAAAAGAGACATAGTCAGGACATTATAAAAGTTTCGGTATTGCGTATTCCAACTATACATGTAAGATGTAAGAATAGCATCTATTACACATTGTTTCCAATGTTGTAAAAAATTGAAAGTAAAAAAAACAACAATAACAATGATGAGCAGTTCAAGAGAAAGAGTAAAAAGAGAAAGCTGAGTGTAATCTGGAGACCTTTTTTTCATCTACTGTACACTTTCTGTTTCCATTTTCTTTATTCTTTTTTTCTCCTGAGCGGTCGCCGGTTGTCGGTCTGAATGATGAGAAAGTTTCTTGTGACAAAGTAAAACGTATAAGTAATAAGTAGTTGTAACACTACGAGCTACGAAACAGGAATGGGAAATAAAAAGGGAAAGTAGTAAGAACAAAGATAAAAGTATCCATCTACTATCTACAGAGGAAGAAATATCAAAGTGGATGAGTCCAAAGAGAAAATATCTAAAGTATCTTTTTGAACAATGTACAAATGTAGGAAGAGGAGCACGAAACGGAATCTTTGTACGAATGGTGAGGATTGAGGATAGATAGAATTTTTTTGTCAATCAGTCCCTCAGGAAAAGTGATGTAAGATGTGAGATGACAATAGACAATAACAACAGTATGATTTTGGTTTAAAAAAAGAAGAGGAAAATCGATCATTTGATACATATGAGGAGTGATGGAGAAAGTATGTAGACTTCCTTCCGCTTTATTATTCTATGTGTGCAAGATGTTTATTTTTGATCCATTTTCTTCCTACTACTACTGCCAACTGCCAATGAAACAAAAATTTTGATTACAATTTATTATCATTACATTTTGTAGTGTACATAGTGGGAACATAAAAAGGCTACAAACAAGTTTACAGGAAACGTTTTCTCTTTTCTCTTTTTCATAGTAGTAGAAAGTTTACCGCAACAAAGATGGGGTTCAAGCAGCCCCCTGTGAGCCTATTTCCAGACCATAAGAAGGAATAATATTGATTTTCTCACCCGAAATCGGACTACTACTCTACTCGGGAATATTTTTTTTTTCTCTGCATATCTATCGATTTTCATCATGGCAGGCCGGCTCTGCAGTTTTTCGAGTATTTTTACTGTTGTTTTAATAGAATTAGCTGTTATGTTATCATTTTGGGTGGGTGATTATTGGTCACCAATATTTAGTAAACCAAGGAAATACTGTGATGTGACTAACTCCTCTATTGTTAGAAAATTAGTGCAAAAGGTTGGTGAAAAGTTTTCAGAATATTTCCTACATATGATTACACACACCATAAAGCCATAAACATACACATACACAAAACACACATAATATGTATATAATATATACACTGACCATGTGTACCCACTCCGATACATACATATATACACACATAATATATACTTGTGTATTCATTTGGAGTACACATGAAAAATTTAGCAATCCATTGATTATGATATCCACACACTTTTAAATAACTCAAGTAGTTTGTAATTCAGGATTACATAATACTATTTACACAAAACTGTTTATGTAAAAATAGTTGTAGTTTGTATTAATTTAGAATTTAAAACAATTAACCAATGTTCAAAAATACATTGTTCAAAACTAAATATGATAAATGATAACTATTAAACAAATGGTTAATAATTTAATGTCATATTTTTGCCTTATGTACCTAATTTTAATTAGAATTGGAGTCCAGTTTTGAATCGTTATGGAGTATCCTTACCAATAGATTGTCCATTAAATCTTACCAGAGACTTATTAGGTGTGAGAGAGAAACTAAAATTAAAACGTTCCTCACATTGGCAATGTGCAAAATGTGGAAAAAAGTTTTATTTTGAACGTCATTTGGACCTTCACATAGAAAGGCGTCACTCAGAATTCAAGTCAAAGGTAAATGTTTCAACATTCATCAACGCAAATAAGAATTCATTATAATTTCTGCATTCATGTACACTATACATTGGCACATTTTGGCACGTGTGAAATTAATAAACAAAATTTTGTAGGCTGAGGACTCGGTTTGCCTTGGTCAATTTTGTGACGTTATGAGATGTGACGTCCTAGCGTCTTCCTCCTTTTTAGAAGATGACGATATTTCAAAATCCACAGATATATCTGTATGGACACCTAGTGCAGGATCATTTTCAAAACAGCCTCAATCTATTCATAATCCAGCCTCCCTTTTCTTGGACCATCAGAAACATTCGTCCATTCCACCAGAATCGCAGGAGGGTAATAAAGACAGTAAACAAAAACCAACTGATACCAATAGTAATAATTGTGATGAAGAATACTTTGCCAGTTTAAGACTTAAATGTTCGGTGAGTGTACAAAACATTAAACATCAACTTTCTCCTTGATATTTTATTGAGGTGATAGCTTTGCAAACAAAACTTTATGGGTATGTTAAAGTATTATTTATGTACTTTTTGTGATTGAATGCATTGAATAATTTGTTAAACAGGATCTAGTTTGGGATTGCCTTCAAGGTTTGATAAGTATTCTGGATGCCAAAGATTTTAAAGCAATTCAAAGTAAGGAAAATAAATTGAGCCTATAATATATAAGAATTTATAAGTACTGGGAGGCTTGAAAAACAAGTATTCAGTACTTTAAAATGTCTATTTTGCATTCTATGAAAATTATTCCTAAATGTATGATATTATGCATCCTTATAAATTTTATTGTGGTTTATACAGACGAACTTGAATCAGTTAGCTGTTCATATTTATCGTGTACTCGTTACGGTGATACATGTTGTGGGGATAGAGCTCGAACAAGAGGCAAATTAAGACCATTTTTCATTGTGTTTGGATCTCTTCTAATTTCTTTGTTGTTAGCATTGGCTTATTATTTTGTCTGGATTTATACTGATAATATGGCAGAGCGGTAACATTTTATTTCTATTTTTACTATAAACCTATTATATCAATGATAATGTACTACTTACTACTATTTAATAATATCATCCACGTAAATTAAATGAAAGTATTCACTTCTGGTCACTTGATGCTTTTATGATTGGGTTTTTTTTTCTACCTAAATAATTTTAGAACGGAAACTCAATTATACTATGGAGAAGGAGGTGACAGGAATTTCCAGGAAATCACGACATATTTACAAACAAATGCCCCACCCCTGGTGAATAGAACAACACATCTATAGCAGAGAACAGTAATTTAAATTAAGACTATATCATTTTACTGTACACATAAACAACTTTTGTTGCACTAAGTTGAAAAAAAAATAAAACGCTGTTATCAATATATCAGTATAGTAGTCATTGAATACCATTTGTACTGTACTTAATACAATATATTAAGCAATACATAACAAAATGTAAAAGGAAAATCCGTTAAAAAGGTTATAGGAAATAATATTATTATACGTAGCCTTTTAATAATAGAATTATATACTATAGTATATACATTGAACACTCTTTTGTGAATCAAATCCAATTTACAACAAGGGGAAATCCCAAGACCCTCTCCTTTTTGAGTCGGCTTCAAAAATAAGAAAATAAAAACAAAGGTGTATGCATATATACATAGAGTAGGTTAATCCTGGTAAATCAAAAATCAAACATATACCTATATACATATAATATACGAAATATTAAAAGAAAAATCTGAAACCTCATAATTGTTATCAATTCAAGTTCATGTTTTTACAAAAAACAAACAAACAAAAACAACATAATAATATATACGTAATAATAATAAGATTAAACTTTTTTTATATAGCGTATATATGGTGCGTATATCGTATATCTATCTATATTATTCTTCCTCCTCATATACTGCCAAAAAAAATCTCAGCACTCGGTACTAAATTATGTTCCGATAATTATGTGTTTATATCTATACACTTTTACCTGTACATACACCCACACTCTATATATACGTAAACATAAATAATATACCCATTATGAAAACACTTATCAGTTAAACTATTTATGTGATGGAAGCAGTTTATAAATGATACAGAAGGAAACGTTTTCTTCTTGTAAATATCTATTTGTAATTTGTACATTATTTTGTACAGTGAAATTTCGTCGTTTGTGTTTCAATATAGGTAAGTATCATTATGCATTATGCAAATAGCATTTTATAAATATGTATATGTAATACTCTGTTTTCCATGAGCTACTGTTTGTATCTCACCAACAATTAATAATAACTATAGAATATATTCAGGTGCATAATATATACATATGAGTTTATAAAAAAATGATATTAGCATATTGCTATTAGTTACATTAGATTACACATGATATGATGTACGATCCATTTAATTAAAAAGCGTATCCAACTAAATATAAGCGATGATAATAATTATTGTAATAATTAATAATGATTATATTATTTTTCTGTTTGATTTCTGATTAGTATGGAATATGTGTTTGTTATGAAAAACTTATTGTTACTATGTGTGAACCGGATGTGAGACATGGAAAGCTCAATAAATTTTTTAAATCTGTTTTACGTGTGAGACGCTTCTTTTCAGAATGAAAACAAATAAAATTACGTGATGGTTTAATATGAAACAAAAATCATTTCCGCATAAACACTGCATAAATGTGTCTGAAATCCATGTTATTTTGTTCATTGCCAAGTGTGGCACTGCTGAATTTTATATTCCATACACAATACACATCTAAAAATCCGTTGACACAACGGTTTCCACTGGAAACTTTCAATGGTGAAAATGTATATATAGTATTAAAATATTATACTGTGTGCCGATAAATGGCTATCGTAACTTGTTACTATAGTGATTTTGTAAAATGACGGGACGGACACAATTCAGTTTTACATTAAACACAGCATGAACTGCAACCAAATTTAAAGATACAGTTATAATTTTATAATATAAAGTGAAGCACTTGAGTTTTAATTGTTCATGGGAGATGACATAAAAAGTGTCTCTCGTCTCTCTTTTTCTGTCTGTCGAAAATCTCATCTGTGCTGTGCTCTGTATATAAAAATCATTAAAACATATACATAGATAACATTTAAATAATTATATAGTCGTGAAATAAGAAATATAATGAAAGGAAAATTACAAAAGTCATTTAGCTGTTAGCTTTTCATCTCTACGTCTCATCTCTCATCTCACATCTTCTTTTACATTTTAAATACATGCAATTAATATCTAGCACCCAAACCCAATACTCAAAATTAATGTGTCTTTACTTGGAGAAAAACTTTAAACTTTGTTGGCTGTTTTGACATTAATCAAAAAAGGAAAAGGGACCAGAACAAAAACCTTTCAACATGGAAGAAAACATAGAGGAACATGGATTGGACATAATTGGACATTTTAATTGACATTACTTAATTATTGGTCATTTTAAATTTTAAATATATTTTTTGATTTATTTTTCACCCCTTGAAAAAAACCCTGTAAAAACTAAAAAAACACAAGAAAAAACGGAAATCACCAGTTACAAAAATCTGAACATGTTGATGCTATCTCTTGGTACGTTACAGTACTTCTGATTTTTTTGTACATATGTAAGTCAGGATACATGCATAGTCTTCCCTATACTTACATATTTTTTAGTACCGTTTTACACAAAAATATATATATATACATTTATACACTTTCAGCGCTGAAGGTACCTAGTAATGTTGATTAAACATTTTAACTTTTAACTGTAGTTAAAGTTATTTTCCAGTTTCATTATAAAAAAGTGTGTGCTCCAGTCTTCAATCAGTACACGGTCGTATTAGACGTTTTTTTGAAAAAAACAAATAAGCCGACGACAATTTTTGATTGTGAATTTTTTTATTTTTTTTTGCAACTTGTAAGTAAAAGACTATACATGTGGAATCCACTATTACTACTACCTATTCACAATTCATTCATTCACTGCTGGTTTTTGTGTGTACTTGTATAAGTAATTGGTGTTATAATCATAATAATATTATAAGAAATTGTGTAGCTTTAAATATCCAATGTAAAAATTGTGAAAGTCTGTAGTCTGTACATTTACTTATAGCTCCTCAAACTTCAAACTGTGAAGAAATAGAGAGAGTTAAATGTATCAAATATATTGAATATCAAACATATTTTGTTTCAATAATAATAATAATAAAGAAAAAGTGAACAGACGTCATTTCACAAAATATATATATACATAGTTGGATTGGATCGCTACATAATACAGAAAAAAATATTATTTACATTATAGTTAAAAACTTGAGTGATAAATAAAACGTAATTTTGTGTTCCTTTGCTAAATATATAAAATATATTTATTCCTCTCTCTCTCTGTCTAGCCATATTTTAGTGGGATCGGACAAGTGGAACAGTTGAGAGGATAAATTGTTAGTGTTTATCAAAAATTCTTGAATTTCTACTCATGGTGATTGATAATCATAATTACTGGAGAATTAATAATGGCGACTGGAGTTTTTGACATTGAGGTAGACGGTGGACACGACCAACAGGCTCTGTTTGATACAGACGTAGATGATGATTCCATTGAAATTGATGATGTTTCGGTAATTAATATAAATTTTTGTTTTTAAATTACATTCATATAAAATCTTGAATTTTATAATCATATTTTGATTTGATCAAAAAGTACCTATAATAATCTATATATCTATATAATATTATGTATACTTTAAGATCTTTCGCCAATTTCACTTTCTATTTGTGATGTAGTAGATAGTAGATATAATATTATAGGATAGGATTTTGAAAGGAATGATCATTTAAATTTAGAAACAATATGTTTCCAATCAATTTTAAGGAAATAATGATAAATATTATGAATGACTGTATTCATTCTTTTTATAATTTATATTGTCTGATTTCCAAGAAATCCATCCTGTTATGCAATCATTCTTCTGATTATTCAAGTATCGTATAATATATTATTGTATTGTGTACAGTGTACATAAACATCTGTAATCTGCAGTGTACATATTATTATTGTGTCATGCCATGCAAAAAAAAATGAATGCATAATACATAATAATAGTATCTCGTGATAAAAGATAAAATGTGCAGTTCCTTTTTTTCTATATATTTTCTAAAGGGCGATTTATACTTCATATGTTGCTATAATAATATAATAGCAAATTGCATAATATATTAGTATAGGGTTGACAATGTCATCAAATAATGGGATCATATGATGCTTCAAATTGCACAAGTACAAAAATCAACCTTAATTGTAAAAGATACACACGTGCTTAAAAAAAGTACATGTCATGTGTAGAATAAATAGATTTTGTATTATAGAATGACAACATTATTTATCAGGAAGATTAGAAAAGTATCAGGTGTGTTTGTTCTTTCAATCTTTAACCCATTTTTATTAATATATATACAGTTAAATGAACATCATTTATATACTTCTTAGATGATTATTATTGTTTGGTTATGTCTTTTGCAACATGTGACAAAAGAATGAAGAGTAGACAGTATAAGATAAAAATTATTCCATACATATTAGTAGTACATTGTAAAGTAACTACTTCCTTATGCTATTGATGTATCACATGTTAATCGTATAAAAATAATGTCTTTTAAAGTTATATTATACTCTTTTAGTAGTTGTGATGTATCATAAAACCAATGAAAGAATTTTCATTGTTAAAAAAAAATAGTTATTGTGAGTTTTATATCATCATAATAATGTACAACATATAATATAGCATAATATAATATTATTATGAAGTCATAGTTTGAACTTCAAAATAGTTGAAAAGAGAGACCCT